>MU619828.1:0-97029 GCA_025201785.1 Xylaria longipes
TAACTATATTAGTTAGCTTAAATTTGTATGTAATTACGTACAGTATAGCCCTGTCCGTGAGGGGATGGTCCGTGACTGGGTAGGTTATCTTATATACACGTGTGTTCTTTGTCACGGAAGCAGCATTGCAACTGTCCACTCGGGAGATGTTCAGCAGGAGGACCTTCAGAACTCGCTCCATATTCTGAGAGAACAGTACACCGCAACAACCAGTTCACACACAGACCATGGACAAACTGAGGATAGCACTGATGGGCAAGATCATTGCTGATAACACCCCCCTGATACCTTGGCTGAGACTTCAATGAAGTCATACCCAACACCATATATTTCCATGTATTTTGCGGCTAACATAGATAGACTATTGTTTCCCTGACAGATGACTGTACATTTTCTTGACGGCCAGTTGCCGGGAATCATCCGGATGTTATCCGAGGCTCCTTTCAATATCTCGTAGATAAATCCACCTCCTCACGACTGGGTAGCAGATCTAGTCGTGGTCTGATGTATAGATCTGTCCGCTTCTACTTATCTAATAGCCGTATTAATTTGTGTATTACCAATGCACAATCGCCAACAGTTCCTGTGCAAATAAACTAGGTAATCCTGGCGGTTTGAACGGGGTCACGCGCGTGTGTCTTGCACAAACGCGACTGCCAAGAATCAATTTCGATTAAGGATCGCGAACCACGAGGATTCTCCACGCTTTTTCTAACTAGTGTTTACCCAGGTAGGTACTCACTTTCCCCAGACTCGGACGTTGAACGACAAGAGGACCTTCTTTGGTATGGCTACCTATACGTAGGTAGGTAGGTATGACCTTCCCGAATGTGTACTAGTATATATTGCATCCTCAGACGGCGTCATGTAGTATAGCACAATTTCTATCTTCAACACCAAGAAAATTACTGTATCTCGAACGGAGTCATCTGCATTGGTCTGGTTACCCACTATGCTAACGGGAAAAAAAAACGTTTTCCGGGCCGCCTGCTCGCGGAGCTTGCGGCTCCTAGTATACACTACGGTATCAACGCGGTGGTTTATAAGTCTGTGCCAGAGTTTAGCGTAGTTCAAATTACCGAACGCTAAAACATTCCTACGAGACCTTCTCGAACTGGTAATAGAATCGAACGGGCTTGCTGACTGTTTACTACTACCTACCTGATATATGTTAGCAGAGAAAACCACTTGTGGCGCTATTCGTACGTGTGGCTGTTGAACGGAAGATCCCGCTAACATTCGGTCTGTATCCAATAGCAATGTAATGCTATAATTCTGTTCAATACAACCACTTAGTATAGTCTAGCTCGGTGAATAGGGGCTAAACCTACATAGTAAGGAGCTGTCAGGGATGTGAATGGTTTCTTGTAGAGTGGGTGAGCTTATGCTTAAACGTTAGCTTCCATGCATGAAATCGATAGTGTCCCCGGTCCATGCCATAGGATATGCGAAGTCACCTAAACTCATCTGATAATACGTATAAGAGGGGTAATAAATAAAAAGAGAAACTGCTACGGTAACATTAACTGGGCTCGAGAAGGTTATGTAGGTAGTATGCATACATAGTAGGATTGCTTATGGCTGAGCTGAGCAATTACTCGCAGACCGTAGTGTAGTGCGTATGCAGCTCTCGTACACTTACAGTATGCAGGAGCTTGAAGGATGAAGGATTCGGTAATAGTACGCATGTCCACGGCGCAGCAGACTAACGGTGCGCGAACAATGAAACTTGACAAGATATTTCCCGGAAGTTCGGGGGCCGAATCTGAGTTGGGCTACCAATTTCCCCGTCGGCACGACCTGCTGCTCCGAAACCTGTTTCTCCATTGTTCACCTTCCTGTTCCTGGTGAGTTACAATTTGGGATTTTCGCCCATCGTGCCACAGAAGCTCGCAGGATACCCACGAGGTCGCATCGCAGCCTCCCACCTGAACGATATTACGCATGAACCATATCGACGTAGTACCGGCGTAACCTGATCGTACGAGTGATATGTATGCATCACATGAAACCAATATATACTATATGTTTAGATATTCTATTTGCACCGGTAGACGAACTCGGCAGTCGCGTGATGATAGAAATCCTCTTATAAAACATTACTACGTATGTACAGGGGAGACATATTACGTGACGCCTCAATGTATGTTAAACCATTGGTTAAACACGTTATTCGGGTCGTATCGCTTCTTGATGGACTGCAGCTTAGGCAGGCTGTCCCCGTACACCACCTCAAGCGCCTCATCTCCGTAACCGAAGTTGATATAACTAGGATTGATGTTAGTAACATAAAACAAGCTCGCTGAGCGATTGATAAGTAAAAGCTCAGGAGAGCGGACGTACGTTTGATTGCGAGGCAAGCCGCTCGTAACTCTCAGCAGGTCGCGCACTGTGCTTCCGAATTCCGCGGCTTGCGCATTTAGTGACGAGTCGTTGTACCAGGGGATGGCAAAGGCGTTAAACCTGACGTTCCGGTTTGCGAAGGCCGACGAGCTAGAAGGTACCGACCTGGCCTTGGTCAGGTCGTATGCCTCGAGGAGCACGCCACTGCTCGTCGCGCCGGGCAGCTTCTGGAAAGCGACGTAGGCGTCCCAAATCTGGCGCCACGTGGACGGGATCATGTCCTGGAAACCGGCAGCGTAGCCGGGCTTGAAATCGCCGCGCTCGCACAGCGTGTCCGATCCTACGTTCCATTCGTTATATGGCACGACGGCTGTGGTATCGGCTACGGGACCGATGGCATATAGGCTCGCGAATGCGGCCTGTCCCGTGGTCGCGTTGCCTTTGTACAGGAATGGTGCGGCGACCACGCTCGGGGTACCCGTGCTATCTGCCAGGAAGTACAGGAAGATGACAGATTCCGGAGTCAGGACGAGGTCTTGAATGGCCTGGACGACATCTTCTAGCTTGTCCTCGGTGAAAATCAAGTCACCCGTCCAGGCTTGAAAGTCCTCCCCTGATGCGGGGGTTGACTTGAGTGTTGCCGAGGTCACGATTCCAAGATTAGGCCCTGCGCCTCGGAGAGCCCAGAAAAGATCCGGATCGGACTTAGCAGTCACGGTACGAAGATTGCCGTCGGCGGTGACTACGCGGAGTGAGAGGATGTTGTCGACTGCAAAACCGTACATTCCCATAAGATTGCCGTAGCCACCGCCCAGGACAGCTCCAAGGGCACCGACGCAATTACAGTTGCCCGTCAGCACCAGGGCGCCGGCGGCGTAGGCCTTGTTAATCGTATTGCTGACGGTGGACCCTCCGCCAATGGTAGCTTGGGTCTTATTGGCGTTGAATGTGACTTGATTCAGAGCAGCTAAGTTGATGAGCACACCGTTCTTCCCCAGGTGAAAGGTCGTTGCCCATCCATTGCCCCCATTCTGAGCTAGAAAGGGGATGTTTCGTGTTGTGCAGTACTTGACCTAGATGTCGCGTGATGGTGTCAGTGTAGTTCCTTTCTTTTCGGACTGAAACTGTAAATGGAAGAGGGCAGGATGCGAGAATCGTGTATGCCTACCGTAGCTACAACGTCCGATTCAGTCGCCACGTTGACCACGACACCCGGGTTTGGGGCGTCAAAATCGCTCCATCGCGCCGGCGCCGTTGTATTGATGAGATTTGTATGCGACAGCTGCGATGACAACTCAGTCTGCAAGCGTTGAAGAAGTGAGCTGCAGTTGCCGGTCGCGCAGACCAGTCCTGTGAAGGCGAAAGCCCACAAGAGTCGACTGGTGAGCTTCATGGCTTTGACGGACAGAGGAGGTAGCAGCGTAGCGTCGAAAGATCCCACGCTACCACGCTACGTTATGAGCGAGCGAACACGTCCCACACTAGGTATTTATTGCTCGAGCTTGGCGCGGATCTGATCGATCCCCACGTGTCTGAAGGGGTACATCTGCAGGGGCCTGGGCCGCCACATTCGATGCTGTACATGCCTCCTCCTCCTCCTCCTTTCCATGCGGGCAGGAGTTCGGAGCTCCACCGTTCGCTCATTACTACCATTACATGACACTATGGATGTTGTGTGGGCACTTGTACGCAATCCCAGGAGGAGTACCCGACTAGGATGATGGCATAACTCGCCACCACAGCTAACAATGATCGCGACTGAATGCGACAACATGGCGAACTGTGTTGCTACCTGAGGCGGCTACATGAGCTTCGCTGTCTGCAAGCCGCACATGTGTTACCATGTCCACGTGGTAGGTGAGCATCCCGGCTGAGCCGCGTACTGTAGTGGATGCATGTTTTTCCTCACGCATGATCTGACTGGAGGTCATCAATGCGGCGACTTCCGTAAGCAGTAAATTTCGCCGTTTCGTGGCTCGTGGCTCGTGGCATGAGCCAACGATGAAGCTGAAGTGAGTTCTGAAGAAGGAGAAACACTAACCTGACGAACAACAGCCCACCAGATCCCCAAGGTCTGGGGAGATTATCTTGCGATCTACTTAACCGGTTCGATCGGGCTAGCCCGATCCGAACCTTCTCTAGTGTACGTATACGACCGATGGGTTGTGGATTCAAAGTCATGCCAACGGGTTGTGTGCAAAGTTGTAGTAATTATATCCGGGTCGCTAATAAATATATTGACTAATATCGCGTAGAAATCCTTCAAAAACGCTAGTGCTTGTCAAACCTCGGCTGGGTCCACAACCCGTGCTCCTTGACTCCTTGACTGTTGTTCTATTCATTTCACTGACAGCTATCAATGCCAAAATGCATCTACCATGGAGCCATCAACAGTGACTAATATACAAGTAATATATCGAAATACTTGAACAAGCCAACCCAAGTAGACTCGAAGAGTCTGCAAAAATTGGAATCGGGAAATTTAGACTTTTTTTTTTTTTTTCTTCATTTACTAAGGAAGCTAGCCTCTACGGCTCTGGATCGTAAGCATCTAGTGGTATTGAACCCTTGCCTGGTTCTGTGGAGTAATTGTCCGACCCGCGCGAACCGCGTGAACGAGAAGTATGTCGCTCGGTGATTTTGATGTAGTCTGTTTGCTTCGTTTGAGGCTTTGGAGGGGTAGGGAAAAAGAAGGTCAATACAGGTTTCAGTGTTGGAAGACAAGCCGACACCACCGCAATGGCCAATTCGATGTTGGCCCAGAAAAAGGCTGGCGATGTGTAGTCTATAGATATCATTTAGTTCTTGCTCACCCACTACAATATTCTCTGGTGATAACGTACAGGTTTGATCGTAGGCGTACTTAAGATACTGCGAGTTGACCTCTAGTAGTTGGGCAAGGCGAGCAATACTGACGGCGACGACGCTGAAAAAGCTGTTAGCGACCGATGTTCTCTGAGATGTTCGAAGGCTGGCACTTACGTTGCACCCAGCAGGAACATTCCGAGCACGCCGAGTCTGTCCTTCCGTGGCAGATGTAGCTGCCAGACTACGGGAATTGGCATAAGCAGGATGAGGATGTCGAAAATTAGATCGGTGACCAGCGTCGAGAGGAACACGCCTGCTCTATCGACGCATTTCTTGCCGTAGAAGGGCTCAATGAGAGCCGTGACGGGATAACAAATGAATAGATTGGCGAAGAAGAAAGAGATAGACCATGCGAAGAGAAGCCCGAGCATGACATAGGCGCAATATCGGAAAGGGCGGATATTGTGGAAGATCCCCTCGTAGAGGACAACAATCGATGCCTTCACAAGCCCAAAGCCGATAGGACTGAGGACGTTCACGGCGAGTTTGGTCTTGGAGAGTATATCGTCAGTCTCACATTCTTGGTGCAATCCGGTCTGTATCCTCTACTCACCCTTTCGTAGACCAGGAATCGCGGATCATCGAGGATCGGTTTGCCGTCTGGCCCAAGCCTCTGATGCTGGCCCAGTTGGCCGTCGATAGCAGCTGTGACGCGCGTGAGCTGCCGAGTTCGAGGTTATCACCCAGGAGATCAGTTACTCACCATACAGCTGCAACGCGCAACAAGTATATCCAATAAGTAATCCCGCGAAGCACAACCAGTCATCTGCCGATAGGCGCGTGCGTCGCAAGCGCCTCGCCCATAGTCTCAGCCCAAAAAAGATGGTGGGCAGAACGATGGCGCCTACGGCGAGGCCTATCATCAACTGTTTACTGAACGGTCCAAGCATCTCGGAAGTCTGTCTAGCAGGACGACCGCGTGGTGAGGATGCGTGAGGCGGATGGTGGGGTTGGACATGAAGTCATACACAGGTGGAAAAGTCCTGAGATCTCACGACGCCATTTACGGAATCGAAATCGACTCGCTTCCTTGTTATAGAATCCTTAGGCGTATGGAGCACACTGCCGAACTTTGGACCATGCAGCTCTAAATCGGGTCTCGGTCTGGGCCTCGCAAAATCAGCAGAGGGAGTTCTTGATCATGGATAAGGGGTGTTTCTACAAGTAATAGATGAGATGGTCGCATTCAAGACTCCGCTGCATTACATATTGCTACTGTAGCACTTCTCCTGGGCTGCCCTGGGGTTCTCTGCATATTCCAATGCCACACAATCTGAACCACGAATGGTTCTATCAGATCCCCCCTCTGTCTTACCCCCCCGGCATCTCTTCCCTGGTCCGCCGCCCACCGGCCATTCTGAGGGCGAGTACAGAGTATGCTGACGGCGAACCAAGATAACGCACATGCCGGATGACGGGGCATGGTTTGAGGGCAGCAAGCGAAACGCAGCAGTCTAATGCGCGCTACGAAGGATGAAGCACGACCGGGGGGCAGGTCGGTCCTTTGCCTGTCTCGGGCAGGCATCTCCATTGGCCATGCATTGGCAGGCAAGCCCAATGCAGCAAGAGAGCGACCGTAAGCCTTCTTGAGCTTCTAAATCCTACACTACGCTTACACTACACGGCCACCGGCCATCGAAGGCGCCGAAATTTGGAAGCAGGCTTGGGCCGGTCTTGGGGCAGTTTTGGGGGGGTAGCATTGTGCTGCGGCGACGCAGTCAGCATGAGCTAATGTCAGACGGTCGCCCATCGTGATTTGCTAGAGGCCCTTACCGCTGCTTCGGCGGGGAATCGTTGGTCGGCTGGGCCAATTGCTGGTCAGTGGTCACTGCGCGCCGGGATTGAGTGAGAAGTCCTAAAATTAGACTAGACAGAGCAGAGCAGAGCAGAGCAGGGCAGTCTGGAGGCTGGCACCGCGTGGCATCTAAGTTAGTGTAGGGCAAATGTGGGTTTGGACGATGCTGTGCTGTACTGTAACACACTGTGTAGCCGTCACATTTTGGTGTTGATAATGCTGGTGAGGGTGAGGGTGAGAGTGAGGGAGAGAGAGAGAGAGCCTGCGGGGAAAACCCCTCGCATCGCATGTGAAAGATGAGGCGCGTTGTCTGGCACTTTATGATCTCTACTCTGTACTGTTAAAAAAAGAAAAGCGACTGTTAGACTCTGGGTAACTGCGTAAAGGCTACAGTAGATTGGTTAATGGTCGCCGATGACATCATGGGCCACGAATGAAGTATTGTTGGTAGACTTCATTCCAGGATTCATTCTGCATATAGAATAGGTAGGCAAAAAGTACTTTGCATTAGGTGTATTCCATTTACCAGAGCGTTGTAAGGGCTCTTGGCACATAAAGCATCGGATGGAAACCACCTTGAATCCTAATTCCGACTTGGCCGACTATCATAACTCGCGCTTATATAGGTAGGTTACGTACTTAAGTATGTGGGAATAGACATCAAGTCACCTATGACTATATAACTTTCACACTAATAATAGTCTGTAATTTGACAAGTAAATTTTCAAATATATGGAATTTTCGCTAGTATACGGACCTTCAAGTAATCCCTTTGCAATAGGTACAATGTTTGTTCTGAAGGGCCTTTCCGAAGGGTCTAGGCATCATAGCAAAGGGTCTGTCATCTGTCACCAAGGATCTACTGACATGTCTGTGCGATGAACTACCGAACTACCGAACCACCCCCACCCTTTCCCGCCGGAGGCTTACATACTTACTTACTTACACTATAGGCTTATTCACTAGTTACAGTACATATGTGTATGTGAAGTCTCTTATACAAGGTCACCTACTTTATAGCTCTGTTGCGAACAGTTAGGGCGTATAAGTGCTATGGTAGATCACGGCCAATTAGAAATCGGGGTCTACGAGCGTCTCATTAGAAACGTGCCAACGCGCCCACCGGCAGTGTAAGTACTATAGTACAGGTAGTGCAAGCAGGCTGCGTCGCACAGCAGCGGGCGGCCTATGAAGTGCCGCGCCGCTTTGTGCTGCAGGACGAATGTCACCTAACAATGCCCGAGCCTACCGGCGGAGTGGACTGAGAATCCGGTGAATCGCGCGACCTCAGCCTTCCAGACCAACGACCAACATATGATGTGACCTGTAACATGGGAAAAGGAGTATAGATCTCCAAGTAGGCCATCATCGTCTTCGCTCGAGCCTTGCTTAGCTTCTCTACGTCTACACCCGCCTGCAACCGTTTCCACTCATCCCTTAACTACATCTTACATCTACGTCTCCTTACAACCGATTCCATACTTATACCACTCGATTTCCCCTCCATCCCCGCCCATCCCCTTTGTCTCTTCTCGCCAACTACCCCTCCAATATGGCCGACTTGACTGCCGATTACGTTGTCGTGGGCGGTGGCCTCGCTGGGTGCGTCGTAGCCTCTCGTCTCAGCCAGAATGGCAAAGACGTCGTCCTGCTAGAAGCAGGGCCTGACCCGGCCGGCAATCCCGCCACTGCCTTCTTCCTGACCGGCCTCTCGCTTCAAGGCGGCGAGCTCGACTACGTCTATCCAAGCGAGCCTGTCCCGACTACGGTTGATCGCGTGCACCACCTCAGCGCCGGAAAAGCCCTGGGTGGAGGTACTGTTATCAACTTCGGTGGTTGGCTTCGAGGAGATGCTGCCGACTACGACGAGTGGGCCGAGCTAGCCGGCGATAAGCGCTGGAGCTACCAAGGCCTCAAGCCCTGGTTTATCAAGTCGGAGAAATACTACGACTCTGGTGCAGACCCTCAAGAGCATGGCTTCGACGGACCTGTGCACGTTACCTCGATCGCAGGTGCCGATGACGGACAACGCAAATATCCCCTTCGAGAGACCGTCAAGAAGGCCTGGGCCGAGCTTGGGGTCTCTCATAATGTGGACAGGAAGAATGGCGCCAGTGTAGGCTTGAACGAGATGCACGAGAACGCCGACATTAAAGGCATGCGACAGCCGTCCAACGTGGTCTACCCACTCGACAAAGTCAATGTCCTTACCAATGCCCCCGTATATAGAGTTATCTTCGATGATGCCAAAAAGGCTACGGGGGTGGAGCTTGTTGACGGCCGCAAAGTCACTGCCCGAAAGGAGGTCATCGTGTCGGCTGGCGCTTACCAGACCCCGAAGATTCTTATGCTCTCAGGTGTTGGCCCGTCGGCCGATCTTGCTAAACACGGCGTTCAGCTAATACACGACTCCCCATACGTCGGTCAAAACCTCCATGATCATTATGCCATCCACCTGGCCTATCGTCTGCGAGACCCTTCACTCGGGTATGCTTTCGGAAGCACGGGCTTTCAGAACCCTGCCTTCTTCAAGGGTCTACCGTGGGATTGGATCGCCAACCGGCCTCTCCCGGAGGAAATTGTCTCTAAGCACAAGAATGAGACCAGACCCGACTGGGACAAACGAAATGTCTACGAAATCCTTACTGCTTATGTGGTGCCGGGCATCCCTGGTATCCCCATCGACGGTACTCATATTTCTACCTCAACAATGTTGCTGCTCCCGACATCCCGAGGTACGGTGACAATTCGATCCAGCTCACCGACAGACCTCCCGCGCATCCAACCTAACTATCTCTCGACCCAACATGACCGTGATGCTCTTGTCCATGCTACTCGCACAACTATCAAAGTCCTAACGACAACTGAAAATCTGAAGGGCATCGTCGAGAGCGAAGCTCCACCTGTCAAAGAAGGGCTCCAAGGGCTAACCCCGCTTACTGCTGACGCTAGTGACGAGGTGATATTGGACAGGCTCCAACGGACTGGGGAGCAGCACCAACATTCCGGAGGTACTGCGGCCATGGGCAAAGTGGTTGATGGGGAGGGCAAGGTGTTTGGCGTCACAGGACTCAGAGTTGCCGATGCAAGCATCATCCCAGTTCCCCTGGGTGGGCATCCTCAGGCCACGCTCTACGCCGTGGCCGAGCAGCTTGCCAGCATCATTGTGGATTCTTGATCTAGAATCCCCAGAACGGGCAAGATGAAGCGGTGGAAATTGGCCGTCTTCGGCTATCGTGGTTTTTTTTTATCACTTCATACAATATTTCACACACATTCTTTTATGAGATGTCCCACTGGAATGAGATCCCTACCCTTGCATAGGTACCATGCAGCATGAACCAAGTATGGTGCCAAGTACGGACTTCGTTTAGTATATTCGTACCAGTACCTAGTGGAAGTGATGCGACTTGATACAGGTACGATGAGTACTGTGTACGTATGACCCAGGACTATGTATATACTTAAGTGCTTACAAGTAGGTGGGGGCCGCCCGGCGCCATGTGACGCACCGTTTTTAGCAGAGTCGCCGCAGTCTACGTGTCCACTGGCATATATTTACTAGGGCTTAATCCTTCTCTGTGACCTCGTTATGGTACACTCCATGGATATCACACTTGATCGGGAATAACCATGATGATCCTAGAAGGAAGTACCTCGCATCGACTCAGGGCTCTGTCAGGGCCAAGGGCTGCCTTCTGGCACATGCTTCTCGCGCTATCGATCCGACGTGCAGGGGGGAAAACCCACCGTCGCAGTGACGTTCTTCAGCCTTATCCTTGCTTCGGCCCGTCTACAGTATACCGGAATACTCGAAGTTCTGACTGCCAGATCCTATACTCCTTGCCATGCATAGATGGCCCCTCATCGCTCATCGTGGCATTGTCCTACTGTCCGTTGCCGGCAAGGTCCTGGACGGGCGAGCGGGTTAAATTCGTGGTGCCAAGACATAGCTCTCTACTAAGCCGAATACTTGTTATACGACAATTGCTGCCCAGTAGACCAGTGTAAAATAACCCTAGTCTTAGTAAACTTGGCGTGACAGCGGCGCCACTAACGGAAGTGCGTGCCTGCTCGGGGGTGGACCTGGGCCTCTGAGTGGTGGGAAGCGAGGTGTCATTGTAGTGTGGTGTACACCCAAAATCCGATCCTATGTAACGTAAAAAGCTACTGGCTGGCTCGAGCCGTTGGCCTTACTCAAAGCCTCGCCGGCCCACATGGCTGGGCCTCGCTTTATACCCTTACTAGTATAGTAGTACATACCAGTGCCGAACTCCTCCAAGATCCATGCCGCAATGCATTGTCCTTCAACTTTAGGACTCCCGGGGCTATGGTATCCTGTCCCTAACTTAGATTTTTCAGTCAGAACACTAATAATAGGTGAACGCCCGTTGTATGGTGCTCTCCGGTCTCACAATATTCGTGCCTCACGACTCTAAAACAAGCCACACATCATATTGATCCCTGTACACCGACATAATAGTTTATAAAATTCAGTTAGCCGGACGTAGATTCAGGTTCACCACGGGACTCTGGCACTGCGTTGTATCACAAGACACTACTGCAAGCGACAACATCGTTTCTTTCTTGCTTCGAATGCTGCCATCCTTGATGTCAAGTCATTAACAATGGCAATCTCGTCGTCTTCAACAGATCCTCTCCTTCACCCACCTACTCACCAGGCACTAGTTGTCAGGTCTCTCTTGACTACTACGGCAGAGGAGCGCGAGCAAATACTGGAAGATGTCGAATACAATATATTCGCTTTTCCTGCAGGGCTTGTTGCCTGTGACTACCTGTCGGATTCAGGAACCTCGGCGATGACAGATCTACAATGGTCAGCATGTAAGATTCCACAAATCTAATACGAAACTCGCCGAATCGGGATAAAGAAAACCATCGTCTTCCAAATCCCAGGAGAGATTGCGTTGTGCCTATCACTGACTAAAGATCCCAGTAATTAGAGGCGACGAGAGCTATGGCCGCAACTGGGGTTATTACTGCCTGCTTGAAACATGTCGAGACATCTTCGAGCGCGGCAACGATCGACAGTACGCGGCTCATGGCATCGTCACGGGCGTAGCCGACGGCGGATTCTACCGAAGCAAGCTCCTCAAACCGTACGAAGGTGGATTCGTCAACGGCGGGCCTCACCAGCTCGAAAATCCCAATTTCTTCATTGTTCCGCAAGGTCGCTGTGCCGAATTCTTACTATTTTCTACTCTGAAAGACGTAATAGCGGAACAACAGGAAGAAAGGCCTCTAAAGCCAAGGGTCATAATAAGCAATGGCTTTTTTGACACGACAGGAGCCAATGCTGCTGCTGCAGGATTTGCTCTCGAAACGTTCACTCAGCCCGGGCTCACTGACCCTTTCCCCGAGGAGCTCATTGGCAAGCAGAATCCCTTCAAGGGTAATCTGGATGTGGCTGCAACCGAGGCCTATATAAACGAACACACAGAAGTCTGTATGATATTGATGACGATTACTAACAACTGGGCTGCTGCACAGCCAGTATCGATGGGCAATATCCGCGCAGCTGCCGAGTTGGCTAGGCGAAAATCGATACCTTTCTTTTTCGATGCCTGCCGTTTCGCGGAGAACGCCTGGTTCATTCGCGAGTTTGAGGCTGGGTATTCAAACAAGACGATCCCCGAAATTGTTCAGGAGATGTTCTCATACGTCGATGGGTTCACTATTAGTCTAAAGAAAGACGGCCTTTCGAATATGGGTGGTATTTTAAGTATCAAGGACAAGAGTTTATTTGCTCGGCGTTACGAGGGAATCGGGCTTCGCTTAAAAGAACGCCAGATTTTGTTTTATGGCAATGATTCTTACGGAGGAAGTAAGTTACTACCTTGGGTCTCGAGGTGCCGACGTCTTCAGCCGTTAGGAAGAGACGACGCACAACCTGGAACATTTAAAAGCTAACCTACGTACTCCAGTGAGCGGGCGAGATATGATGGCATCCGTGGTAGGCTTATACGAAGTCACAAAGGAGCCCTATCTGCGAAACCGCATCAACCAAGTACGATCTTTTGCCCAGAAACTTCAAGCTAATGGCGTTTCTGTCCTTTCCCCTCCCGGCGGCCACGCAGTCTACCTCGACATGGATGATTTCTTCCACGGCTGCGACAGGTATCCTGGCGACTTCCCTGCTCTAGGCTTTACGCTGGAGCTTCTTAAAGACTACGGTATCCGCGCGGCCGAAGCCGGACCATTCGGTTGGGAATGGGATAAAAAGCCCCCTAGACTCCAGGCCTTAATACCGAATCTAGTTCGATTTGCCGTGCCACGCCATGTGCTGTCCGACCAACATATTAGCTATACAGTTGCGGCTATAAAAGAGCTGCACAATCGGAGACATTATATACCCAATGTTGAGATTACTAGGGGCAAGAATTCAAGACTTCGGCACTTTTCCGCAGGCATGAAACCCGTTCCCGTGGATCAGACCGTAAAGGGAACATATTTGACCGAGGCGAAGCGGCAGATATCCCACCTATCTCGAGCACTTGACCAAGACAACAACGACTCGTTACTCAGCGCCTTGGATACCTCAACAGGGGGCTGGGGCCAGTCACCCGTTCCTCAGAGCGTAGACTCGTTGCGATGGGTTTCCGAAGTTAGTAACGACCACTCGCCCTTCGAATACTCGGTTGTGCTAGACCAAAAGACCGGGGAAGCAGAGCTACGATTCCTGATCGAAGCTCAGCCGCCAGAGGAGGGCGAAAGCCAGGAGATCCTGACCCAACTCCAATCGGCGGCGTTGACGTTGACGGAACGGATAGCCAACGAATACAGCGACAGGGTTTCTCTAGATCGATTTAACACCATTCGGGACTTATTCATGCCCAGAAATCCCGAGGGATTCTTCGCCGCATGGCATAGCTACGCATCTGGCAAAGAGGGCCCGGAGTGGAAGATCTACCTCAACCCCCGCTGCACTCCCGGTCGCGACAACGCCATATCCGCAACCCGCACAGCCTTCGAAAAAATCGGCCTAGGCGAGTCGTGGGCCGTCGTAGAAAGCATCATGGCGCCTGGCGAGTCAGTCATCTACTTCTCGCTCGATCTATCGTCCGACGTAGACCACGCCCGCGCCAAAGTGTACGTCTCGCACGGGACGACGTCGGCGTCGACCATCGCGGCGAAGCACGTCGCCGCCTGCCCGCACGCAGACCCCTACGAGATCCAGCGCTTCTGTGAGATCATGGGCGACGGCTCCCTGGGGCCCTACGAGGGGAAGCCCCTCCTCTCCTGCTTCGCCTTCACGAGCAAGACGCCTGCCCAGCCTGTCGGGACGGTCCACTTCCCAATCAGCGCTTATGCCGACGACGACGCGCAGATCCAAGCGCGCGTCGAGCGGTACATGGACGCCGCGTCGGTGTCGCCGCTGTACAGGAGGCGCTACAGGAAGATGATTAGCGCGGTCCAGCGCCGGCCCCTGAATCGTGGCAGGGGTATCCATGCCTGGGTGAGCTTGAAGCAGGCTGCCGGCGGCAAGCAGTCGAATACCTTCTACATCTCGCCTGATCTATTCGCTTCTTCTTCTTCTCCTTCTTCCTAAGAAATGTCTACACTAAGTACTGCGTGGAGCATAACGGGTACTTGACGGGGTGGCCGTGTTGACATTTATCTTAGACTTTGTAGTGGCGTTGGTGGTTAGCATGTGGTCGATATTTCGGTATTAATGATATATTGATAGATAGATAAGTTAACCCAAGTTTCATGTATGAGATCAATACGCGAATTCTTCAATGATATTTTATTCTATACCTAGCAGTGAATAATTTCCCGAGGAGCCTAAGTCTGCACCCAGGTGATAGACCATAGGAGAGTGATGTAGGCCTCACCATGGCAAAGCTCTCCACCCCCTATCTTCGCCGTGGGAAATCGAAGGACATGTCAGGAGAACCCAATCTCAAAGCATGTGTTATTCTATTTTTGTCTCCTTCTCCAGACATGCCCTGCAGATTTAAGTGTGACAACATACAGTAGATAGGTTCATCAATCTAGCAGCGCTAAGTAGCACCACCGAGACCAAGAAATAAGGCCATCGCCCCAGCGTGCCCACGAACTTACAAACAGTCAGTTGATATACACATCCTCCAGGACGTCAATTGTTAGCGTGATGCTCGGCCCGTATTCTACTAAATCAAGCGTACGAAGTAATTCTCGGGACCGACCTCCCGCAGGACTGACATTGTGACAAGGGCTTGATCTCAAGGGCTTGGAACAGGGGTTCATATTCAACTACACAGTAACAATTCTCTGGGTCTAAAGGGTCCTTGGATTCCTCCTCTCTCAAGCGATGTAACGTCGCCCCTTGTCCTCTATTTATATTCATGCCTTCTGGCTTGTTATCTACCCCCTCACTTGGTCGGGGCCCATTCTCGCAAACTCTTCTAATCTCGTGAGCCTTATAGACCAATGGATACGGCCTCCTAGGTTGTATGGATGTTTTCTTGCTGTGTCTTGAATCAGGGCTTGGCAGGCTGGTCCGTGTGACAGACATGGACTCCTGGACAGTTACTTTCAACTCTCCCGGACAGATCCCAGAGGGCTGGCTAGATAACTGGCAATTTTATAAGTATACAAGTTTAATTGAGGCCCCGATTGAGCCCTAATTTTTGCATCACGCTAACAATGGAGTGTAACTGATACTACTGGTATACTGCACTAGACACAATCAAGAAGGTGGGCCCCTAAAACATTTGTACATACTATAGTATTGTATAGAAATCTCTCCGTAGTCTACTGTAGATACCTAGTATACACTAACCTTAGCAGTAGGTTAGATCAAAGTTGGATGAAAATGAAAAGGACCTTGCAGGGAGACACTCTATCTAAGCTAGCGAGATAGTTCGAACCTCGGAACAATCTTCGGGTGGGGCTCAGCCACCGGCCAACTGGACCAAGCCACCTTAGGTAACTCTCACCTGCCTGCTGTACTCTGTACTATATTTATAACCCCTGGCTACGGATATAGTCAGATAGGTACCACGTCCGAAGTACGTATTGGAGGACACGCGGACTACGGCATGGCTTCCTACCAGTCCGGTGGTGATCGATGACCCGACAGAGTGCAGCAGGGTCCTGCAGCAGGTACAACTTAGGCGAGACCCTTGTTTCGACTCATCTTCGACTCGAGTGCGTGGACCCCTCTACACTACCACCTGCTGACAGGAATTATTATACCGAAAATGGTTGGAAGAAGACAGGCTACAGGCGATGCCTGATTGGAATCCTAGTATAGATCGCGAACTGCTGGGGCTTGTCGGCCAGATATTACAACCCCCTAGTTTACACTACGGACACCCCTACCTATCAATGGCGCAATACTACCAGTACCAAGCGCCAATGCTGACAACCGGGGTTGATGCGGTATTACGGCACAATACGGTAGCTCCCAGCAATTGCCGGTGATAGGTGACATACCTACCGTAGGTACATAGTACAGTATCGGTGTAGGTAAGCACAGTCATAGCCATGCAATCATCAAGAAAGTGTGGTATGTATTGGATCCGATGCTCTCTGACTTATCGTGGTGTACTGTTCCAAATGGCGGCGTAAATAAAACAGCTCCTCCTTGTTGTGGATGTAATTAGAACCAATTTTGCGATTTGCATTCGTTGTTGACCGTTCTGAATAGTAGAGCAGAACTATACCCTCTACCCCCAACTCGTCAAACAATCGAACAACCTAGTACAACCTAGTATCGACGTGATCCGACGACCGAGGGGACTAAATCCGTATTTCCAAAGAATACTGAAAGAGCCTCGCGACGGGGTGTACTAGCTAGCAACACCGGGCCCTCTGTGCCACCATGGAGGAGTTTGACTGTGTAGTTATCGGTGCTGGTAGGACCTTCTTCTCCTGTTTCTCGTCACTGTTCGCTCTCCGTTACAGCTAGGAATGGACCGAGGAACCACCGACGAGAGAGATTGTGTGTGCATTGCTGAGTTTGCGTGACAGGATGGTATGGGCTAGCTGCAGCTTCACAGTTCCACTGCACCCAGCCGGACAAGTCGCTGGTCATCCTCGATGCTCAACCATCGATAGGCGGGACATGGGCCGAGGAGCGTCTGTATCCCATGCTGAAAAGCAACAACCTCCTCGGGACCTACGAGTACCCGGGGTTTCCCATGAGCAGTGACAAGTTCGACGTCAAGCCTGGCGAACACATGAAAGGCACGGCCCTGAACTCTTACCTCAAGGCTTTTGCAGAGCATAAAGGGATAGCGGATCTCGTCCGCTTCAACCACAAGGTGCTGTCTGCGGAACACCGGGATACGCACGATGGAGGTTGGATTATCACTATTACGACGCCTGATAAGGGGGAGAAGAAAGCCCTGGCCCGCCACCTCATCCTCGCGACCGGGATGACTTCACAGGCCTTCCTCCCGCATTTTGCCGGACAAGAAGACTTTGAAGGCGCCGGAGGTCGGATCTTCCATGGGAAGCATTTTAAAAAGAACAGCGATACCTTGAAGACAGCCAAGGCTGTTACCATCTTCGGCGCTACGAAGTCTGGCTGGGATGCTGTTTACGCATATGCTACTGCAGGTGTAAAGGTGAATTGGGTAATTCGATGTATGACTCCCTCCTTTTTCTTACGTAAGCCTCATTTGAGACATTGTCTCACGAGACTAACTTGGGATGATAGCTACCGGCCACGGGCCATGTTGGATCTCTAGTCCTTACGCAACGCCTCTGAAATTACGGTCGGAAAAGCTCGCCAGTAGGTATTTGACCCCCAACATTAGACTGTTCAAGATCCTCTGACTTGGCTTGAATTTGCAGACACACGCTTGGTAACATGGTTCAGCCCATGTATATGGGGTGAGGCCGACGGCTACGGCTGGATACGGCGCTTCTTCCACAACACGGCCATTGGGCGATTTCTTGTAAACAAGCTATATGATACGATAGGTGGCGAAATACTAGAGCACAACAACTACGACGCACACCCAGATACGGCAAAGCTAAAGCCGTGGACGCAGTTCATATTTACGGCCGACAGCATCAGTACCCTGAACTACGACCGGGACATCTTTCCGCTTGTGCGGAGCGATCTGGTAGACGTTCATATCGGAGAGCTTGATCATCTGAGCGCCGGCAAGGTGCACCTCGCAGACGGCACATCATTCGAGTCGGACGTGCTCCTCGCCTGCACAGGCTGGAAGCATGTGCCGAGCATCAAGTTCCTGCCCGAGGGCATCGAGGCCGAGCTGGGGATCCCGCACGAGCCGACGACAGACTCCTCTGCGCCGGCACAAGACCTCGCAAACCAGCAGAGCCTGATCGAGGCAGCCGACAGAGAGATCCTAGAGCGGTTCCCCCGTCTCAGGGACCAGCCGGTGTGGAACGCGCAGTACAAGCCGATGACGGAGCAGAAGGGCATCGACGGCGCCGCCAACGAGGTCACGCCGTACACGCCGCTGACGCCGTACATGCTACACCGATTCATGGTGCCCGCGTCCGCGCGGTTCCTGCGCACGCGCGACATCGCGTTCACGGGGATGATGTCGAATTTCAGCAACGCCATCACGGCACACCTGTGCGGGCTATGGATCAGCGCCTTTTTCGCGGGGAAGCTGTCCATGAACGTCGACGACGACGACGATGACAAGGAGGAGGGGCCCAGCACTTCGAAAACATCGCTACTGGGCGACGGCGGCGGCGGAAACGGTAACGGAGGAGGGGGAGGAGGAAGAAGCCTGCGGTACGAGACGGTGCTGTTCAACCGCTGGGGCAGGTGGCGGTACCCGACGGACTGGGGTAGCAGACGGCCGGCCTTCACGTTCGACGCCGTGCCGTACTTCGACCTGCTCCAGCGGGACCTCGGGCTCAACCCGCAGCGGAAGGGCGGCTGGTTCGCCGAGATCACGCAGCCGTACGGGCCTGACGATTACCAGGACGTCAACGACGAGTGGATGCGGAAGCAGAAGAGGGAGTGACCGGATATAATGAGCCTTTTTTTTTTTTTCTATTTTCGGACCTTTTGCGCGATAAATGAGCGGTTGCCTGCTTACTAGATTAATAAGGATCATGGGTGTCTATCTATCTGGGACATGAAAATGGAGTCTTAGCGATGTGTTGGTTAGTTATTATCAAGCTAGGTACTGTGGATATTATCTTTGATTTCAATTTGTTTCTCTGACATGTTACTTAATTTTCGTGCGACATTGAAGTGAAATGGCACTTGACTACGATATAGGATGAAGAGTAGACATGACCTTATATTAAAATACATATATTGTCACAGAGAGCGTTGAACCTTCCGTCGTGCCATAACTTGCAGACAGGCCGTGTGTCTATTGTTAGAATTCTTTAAAAGGCTGACCAAAGTTTATGAGCGTGGATTCAAGTACTAGGGTCGACTTCATCCGTACTCCGGAACTTTTTTCTTATCCATATTCCTATTATCTGGTGTTAATGGCTGCGTCCTCAGGAAAGTGATTTATAATCTCATAGTTGTGTGGCAGAACTAATAACACACAAGACCGACATGGAATCCAGAAGAGGCGAGGTTGAATTCCGGTCCCTAGGCAATCAAACCCCTTTCGCAGTGTCACGATCTTCCCCTGGAATGAAGGACATATATGTGTGTATAGCTAGGGACTGGCCTATGAAGATGTTCAGACCCCTTTGTTCAATAACAAGAGTCTACGCATACACACATGAAGATCCTGACACACAATTTTGGATCATGGATTTGAGGCACGTCGGGTCCGAAATCATGTTGAAAACGGAAAGGGCGTGGAACAGGCGAATGAATGACGATATAACACTGCGTGAGGCAGTAAAATATCTGCAAGCACTTGTCATCCCCCCCCGAAGGAACGGCTGCAGGACGTAACGGACCTCGGACCAGGAAGCAGCTCAAAGGCAACTGCGTTACTGTCTCGAGGAAACAGGTGTCCCAGCAAACATCGGAAACCACAGACTGGTCTTCATCTACCAAGTTCATTCTCAGTCGAATCTCTCCTCGGCTTTCCACGGTTCTCCACGGTTCTCCGTAACAACATCTACTCCATCACCAGCCTCGGCGCTCTTACTAGGTACGATTAGCAGTACACCGTTAGCAGACTACTACCCCATGCACCTTTCTACTACTTGTCACCATCAGCGGCATCATGACCAATGTACTCGTTCGCTTCGTCTACAGGAACGGTACGTTCATGGACGACGGCATCTATGATGCAATCGAATTTACAGCCAACCCCATCATCAACCAACCCAATCGGAATCAGTGTACATCTACCGTCACCCAGACCATCACAGCTGCTATCAAGGCCCACGTGGCGGTGACCCATCGGCTCACTGCCGTCAATGTTGATGTGCAGACTGCTCACTTCGTGTGGAAGGATGGAGGCAGAGGGAGCAACCTTATGAAGATGGACGAGGAGAAGGCTCGCAACCAGGTGGCGCTTGCTCGGGATCGAGGCTGCGTTGACCATATTCATATTGAATTCACAACCAGGGATTCCTTTAGGACACGAGCCTCACGAGCCTCACGAGCCTCCGGGTGGGGAGGCTCTGAAGGATATGAAGGAGGTGAAGGAGGTGAAGGAGGCGAGGAAGAATTGTGAGGGGAGAACATGTCGAGAGCTCATGTCGCTAGGGGAAGTCAGGCGATCTGGGCAAGGCATTCGTGGAGGTGGAATTCAGTGAGAATTGGGGGCTGGGATGAATGAATGTTCGTGGTATCGGATGCCGACTATGGCAGAACTCACCGCTGTGTGGTCAGGCATAATTACCTAACTCGAGATATCCATCAATGGAATTGGAAGTCTATTTCTTGGGAGTGTAACACATGGAAGTGCATGTAGACCCCTTGGTTGGGCAAGTGCCTATCTAGGTACCTACTGTATTAGTTGCGGTGCAGCACAGACCACACGAACACCAAGCCTGGTCTCAGTAGATACGTACGATAGACATAAGTGGGGCTGAAATGGTGTTGGTGGGGTTGGTCAGCCACACAAAAAGCACCGGGAATTTCTGTCGAGGCGCAGTAGGGTTTTCTAGCCCTTCCAAAAAATTTGCCGAAAGTGCGGGCTGGTCTGTGTCTGGCAAGGTCCAACTAACCTGCACTCTGGGAATTTCTGGTGCTTCAGTCTGGAGACATTGACGACCCGCGACAAGTTCATCGACCACCATTCCCCATCTTGATCGCAGTCAGTCACAATGGTGAGTTGCACGCACTCCCCGACCGCTCGACGCGACGATGATCTCGAATTGCTGACGTATTTCTTTGCTGCATCCAGGCGATCAAGCACAACAACCAGATTCGTGCGTTCCCACCACCACCTCCCTCTCCTCCGATAATGCCATGCTAACCCGCCCGCAGAGAAGAACCGTACGCTCCCTCCCGACCCGACGTCTGCGATGCCCGGAACAGACCGAGCGATCAATCGATCGACAGACACGGAACCGCATTGTGCACGGATTCGCTGACAACTGAGCAGACTTCCGAAAGGATTGGCAAAGACGGGTGCGATGCCACTTCGACCAGGTACGCAACGCGATATGACAAGTCTCAAATGAACTGAATAGGAACGTGCTGGACGTCGAGTGGAATGAATTCTGACTGGGACTCGTGTGGAATTAGCCGACCAAGAAGATCGCTCGTCGCAAGGCCCGCGCTGTTAAGGCTGCTGCCCTCGCTCCCCGACCCGTCGACAAGCTGCGGCCCATTGTCCGATGCCCTACCATCAAGTACAACCGCCGCGTGCGTGCCGGCCGTGGTTTCACCCTGGTTGAGCTGAAGGTACTTTACTTCGCACTATCTAAACTATGAATAACAGCTCTCTGACACGATTCTGCTGCAGGAGGCTGGCATTCCCCGTCTCGTGGCCCCCACCGTCGGTATCGCCGTCGACTTCCGCCGCCAGAACCTCAGCGAGGAGTCCCTCACCGTCAACGTCGCCCGTCTCAAGGCCTACAAGGAGCGCCTGATCGTCTTCCCCCGCAAGGGCGCCAAGCACCCCAAGGCCGGCGACAGCAAGGACATCGACCTCAGCAACACCCAGACCGTCTCCAGCATCGGCGCCTCCCTGCCCATCATCCCCGTCGGCGAGGCCATCACCGAGATCAACAAGAGCGAGTTCCCCAAGCCCATCGAGGGCGGTGCCTACGTCGCCCTCCGCAAGGCCAGGAGCGACGCCAGACTGGTGGGCGTGCGGGAAAAGCGCACCAAGGACAAGGCCGAGGCCGAGGCCAACAAGAAATAGACGACGAGATGCGACGGATGAGAATCCTGAAGGAAGGACTGCACGGGAGTACTACGGACGGGCATTCTTTAAGGGGTTTTCTGCTTTCGTTGGTTTGTGTGTTGTTGGTTGCTGGATGGTCATGGTCATGGTTCGGTCGGCTGTTATTATCCTCTGTCTCTCCCCCCCCCTCTCTCTGCCTTGTATCGGCAGCAGCAGTAGCAGCAGCCAGGGACGAGGGCGTGGATCGATCACCACGCATACGAAAAACAAAAAGGTACGGGATGATTAATTACTTTCACCCCTCGAGAACCGGCCACAAAAGACTACTAGATCCAAGCCTGCATTATTGCATCTCCCGGTTTGCTTTAGGTCGTACGCAATGGTAAATGAATGGACAAAAAAGAAAGCACAAAAACTCTATCGACGGGCCTCTCTGCGCCCGCTTCCCTCCTCCACTAGTGACGTGATCTGAAATCGTTTGTTTTCCATTTCTATTTTCCGTTTGTAGCTTGCTCAATTTTGCTATCTATATACGTCGCTGCAGTAGGTATAGATTGGTCCTGTGTTCCCGGCGTGATACGAAATGTCTGTCTCACGCATGCAGGCAGGTCTTGGACTGCGTATGTACTTATTTATATTCTCTGGTCAATCAATCAATCTACATGACACAACGCAACGTAATCACATCGCCAGCGCGGAGCCTGGCATCTCCGACACCTAACTCGTCAATTTGATGATCGTATTACTCGCCCGAGCCTCTCTCACGCAACACCCTCTCCCCACCCTCACGCAAGAGGTCTTCGAACCGCCTTCTCGCGTCCGCTTGCAACGCATCAGGACACCGCCGGAGCAGTTCCGCGACGAGCACGAGGGCGTTCTCGCGGTCGACGTTGCGCGTCGACGTTGTCGTCGTCGTCGGTTTCTGCGTGCCAGCTGTCGGGGCCTGCGGCTCGAGGAGAGCGAGGTTTTGGATCCCTGAAGACAACGAGGCCGACGCGAGTTCTATTTCGCTGGGGGTTTGTTCTATTGTTGACTTCTCTCCCGTTATGACCTCCGCTATGAAGGTGATTAATTTCTCTTGTTGCGCGGCGTGTGCTATCACCGCTGCACCCTCGGTCGTGCGTGCCATTAGCGCGAGCACGAAGAGGAGCTCGGAGCGCAGGACGGGGTACTTGGTCTGCTGGCCGAGGCGGAGCATGGCGTCTGTGATGCCGCTGTGGGCCGCGTAGAAGGTGTCTAGATCTGGGCGTGGTGATGATTTATCTCCCGCCGCCGCGGAGGAGGGTGATGGTGATGGTGATGGTGATGACTCCTTCGTGGCTGGAGTAGAGTGCAGGACACGGCATACTGTCGTGATGGCCCTCGCTGTCTCCATCTGCGTCGGCTCCTGATCCGAGCGTGCGCTCAGGTCTATCAAGGAATGTAGCCTCGACCGCCCTTCGTCGCCCGCCGACGCACAGATGCGATGCACATTAGCGGGACACCCGACGAGGAGTAGCCGCGCGAGCGAGACGGCGTCGAACTGGACCTGCGTCTGCGTGTCCAAGTCCCAGATGCGCGGGAGCGCCTCCGTCTCAAAAAGCCCGGCGCCACCGAGGACCGGCTTGTTCGCGGCCGGGATGGCCAGGTTCTTGAGGAAGCCGAGGACAGAGTGCAGGAGGCCGGCGTCGACGTTGGTACGATCGGCGAGGATCGCGACGAGTGGCGCGTGGGTCCCGCGCTGCTGCACGAGGTGGACGCACTTCTCGTCCGAGCGCGCGATGTTGCCCAGGGCAAGACAGGCCGCCGACTGCAGCGGGATGTGCGGCGTCGAGATCCAGCGCTGCAGTGTCTGCACCTCGGGCCCGTCCAGGGAGCACGACGAGGCGAACAGGGGGTGTGCAGACAAGTCTGCCAGGGTCGCCGTGAACGCCGTCTGGACCTGTTTGAGCTGCGCCTCGTCCTCGGGGCCCTCTAGCGACGCGTCAAGCTCCCCGCACGCCGTGGAGAAGGTCCGGAAGATGAGGTTGACGGAGCCTGGCGTTTCGAGGAACGATTGCTGGAATTGCTCCTGGGACAGGTAGGTTAGTGCCACGGAGGTCTGCCCGAGGAACTCCTTGGCATCGACTGGTGGGGGCTGGTTGTCTGCTAGACTTAGTAAGACGAAAGGAGTAGCAGGGTGTACTAGATTCGCCTCGGGCTCTGCGAAGTCCGTATTAACTAGCTGCTTCCCGATGTGAATTGCCCATTGTCGAGGCTGTGCCTCTGCTTACCTTGCGTGGCCACGAAACCAAGAAGCTTGCAAACATAATTCAACAACGGCGCTGCATCCTCTAGCCTGGGACCGGATATAAGGCTGACGAGCTCAGGGTTTATGCCAGCTTGGTAAATGGCCTTCTGCGCCGGCTCTGATGGGATATCAGCTTAGATAGATCACAACTCCTCGTATATAGCCAGCTCTCACCGTAGTCAACGCTGATGTTGAACAAGACGGGTATGACGAAGGCCAGGACCGAGTCATCGTTCAACAACGCCACGAGGCTGGGCAGACAGCCCGAAGCGACGACTCGTGCCCTGTTCTCATCTAGGCACCGGATTGGATCAGCTGACCGATTCCGACTCTGGGAGGAGAAACCCTCGCTCACCCGTATCGGCCGACGAGTTGCCAATGATGCGCAGGCACTGGACGACGAGGGTGGCCCTCAGCCCCTGAGTCGACGCCACGGAGCAGAAGAACTCGAGGAGCCCGGATTCGCCCAACGGCATCCTGTTCGACTCCTCGCGCGCCGCGTCCCCCACCCTCTGGGCGACGAGGTCGAGGTCTGGCGAGCCGGGCTCTGTCTTCCATAGATCCCGCGCTATATCGGCCACCCGGCCCAGGGCCTTGGTCTGCTGCTCCTCGTCGCCGGGGATCTCGTCGAAGAGCTGGTTGATGAGGCCCGACATCGTAGACCAGCCGGCGCAAGCAAGCTGCCAATCAATTACATCTGCTCCCTTGGTATTTAACAATTGCACAATATATAGAGATGTGGATGGTTGCTATATTCCAGGTTGAGTGAGAAGCACTCGGAGTGGATGGATCGATGCTTGGTGAGCGGATGGAGCCCCCGGATCCATGGCAGCTTGATATGCATAAGTAGGTAAATATCGCATTATACAAAATATGCATTTAGACGACATTCGAATATATTGCTTACCCCGATATATAAACAATGTTAATTCGGTCGTTACTTAAGTATGTTTGCTGCTTACTTTATTAATAATTATAATAGCTAATAAATAAATTGTTTAAATTGTTTTAAATTAAATTATTACTTATAGTTTAAGCTCTTTAGCTTATTATATACAAGCCTAAATAAGTAGTGATAACGTAAATAGTTCCGACGACGATGACGAGGAGTTGATTGCAGCCACTAAAGACAACAAGAAGAGTAGTTCTAACGACTACGACGACAATAAGTCGATCAGTACCAATAGTAGTGTCAATGGTTATGACGTTTTCAAAGACGTCTCTCTAGAGTATCATCTTCGGATACTCCAAGTCACGCTGAAGAGGAGGTCATCATTAGCTACGTTAGAGCAGAACCTCTCCTCAAGAGGGCCATGCACGGTAAACAAGTCGTCCACCTCGATCATTCAATGCAGGTCGAAAAGCTCTTTCTCAGGATACAAGTATCTCTCCTCGGCCTAGACATCACGACGTAAATTCACTCCTGGGCCCTGGGATGGTCTTACCTCCTCCTCCGTGCCACTCAAGCTGCTGAGTTCCATAGGGGCCGGGTTGAGATTGGACGAGCGGGTGTACGACCGTGTGCTCCGCGAGAGGAGGGACATACCTGGTCTTTTACTGGCTGACCTCATCGCCAGGAACTTCATGGCCGGCCGCGTGGTCGGGGGGACTGTCGACATGCACCTTCTCGCCGAGTGGCTGCGACTGTGCAATAAGCATGGCAACCATTGTCAACCGGAGCCACTTCTTAAGTACAGGAAGCCCATCTGGATGATCGATGTTAAGGAGCAACAAGCTCGTCTCGGTCTTGGGCTCTGAGTTCGACCAAGCGGTCGATGGCCCAGGACCAAAAACAGGACCAAAGTTTGCTGCCCTCAGCTACGTCTGGGGCGGACCTGAAATCCCACAGCTCAAATACTCGTCCGTCAATGGCATATCCGCCCGACTCAAGTCCCGCGGTGGTCTTGACGACCAGCAACGGGACGACATCCCCCACACTATTAGCGACTCTGTCTTCGTGTGCCAGGAGCTCGCGATTCCCTACCTTTGGGTCGACGCTTTATGCCTAGATCAAGATCTCGCGCGCCCACATACAGACCCTGATATGCCGAATCCACGAGACGATGTCGTGGGCCTGATCTACTAGAGCGCATACCTGATAATCGTATGCGTAGCGGGGAGCGATTCGTGGAGTAGACCCCAGCTAGCCCGAAAGGCCTCTTAAGTAGGTACGGCTCCTCTGCATGCAATGTATTTGGCCTTGCCACGACACACCCGAACTTGGCTTGGCACGAAGGAATCGGACTGGCGTCCAAAAAGACGGCGGCCGAATTGATTCTGTTCGTTGTAGCCCCATGCCCAGATATTCCCTTTCGTGTCAAGAGCCAGTGCATGATTGGCTCCGCAAGCAATTTGAGTGATGTTGGGAATGCCTTGGATCCGAAGCGGTCGAGGTTGCTTGACGACGACGTTGCCCTTGTCATCGTACCCGAAGCAATCTGTGCCCTGGGAGTTCTAAGAAGCGTGTGAGTTATAGGAATGTCCATTAGTCTGTGTAGAGTGCCCAGCTACCTAATTACTTACGCGGAACGTGCCCCATCCGTAAACAAGGCCAGCATCGGTGAGGGCGAAGCTACAACTGTCGCCGGCTGCGACTTGGGCGAACCGAGTACCGGGTGGGAAGTGTTCTGCTGGAATCTCGGTGGGCGTGGACTCGAGCGGATTGAGTTCTTCATCCTCGTAGTCTGAGTCTGCATCGACGTCGCGCAGTCCACCATCCCATTGCGTGTCCCGCCCAAGCGCGTTGTTGTCATTCACGCCCCAGGTGACAATCCTGTTGTCTGCGCTCAATGCGACAGTGTGCATTCCGCCGCAGGCATACTCGACGATATGGTACGCGGTAGAGCTATCGGGATCGAGCGAAGAGTTCAGACAAGGGCGCAGGGCTTCGGTTCGCTTGGGACCTAACCCGAGCTCGCCGTTTTCGCCACCGCCGAAAACGAAGACGGCCAAAACTTGATCGGACACTTGGTTGATTGTAGGCGGCGGGATAGATTGCTGGGATGATTGAGGCTTTGGCTTGGCCGGGCGGCCTCTGGCTTGCGGCTTGGTCGGTGGAATCGGGCTGGTTTTCGCTCTTTTCGCTTTAATAGTTGTCGTGGTGTCGTCAGGTTTGGGTTCCTCTAATTCCGAGCGCTTGCGTTTACGCTTGTCAATGTGATTGGGGGTTTTGGAATGAGCAGGCGCATCTGCCTTGGTGGTTCTGGTTGACTGGCCGCGCCCTCGGCCTTTCGTGACGCGCGTGGTCCGAGTCGATGCGGCTGATCGGTCTGGAGCCATGACTGTACTCGGGATTTCTCAGTAGAGACAATTACAGTACAGCTGATTCATGCCACAAAATAAGGGCAAACTTGAAGAGTTACGCCAACCAGCAATATCTGTGTCGGAACGAGGAAAAAAAATATTGTGACGCGTGGGTGGAATGTGTTTGGCGACAGCAACACTCCAGTTCCAATAGGTACCTACTAACCTTAATAGGCTGCTGATGCGGCCAGGTCCATTATAACCGTTATAGGAATGTTCCCGGCATCGTGGTATGACTCTACCTATTTGTAACCCCGCCGGGGTTGGAATTCATCACTGACAACAGTCGAGTCCAAGTCAACACCAATCCCAATCGGCCTCCACATCTTGTTCCTCAGCCCGCAGGGTTATTGTCTATCACCCATCATATGAATGGAAGGCTGTTTCACATAGCGCGCACGCCGAAAATGTCTGTGCAGACAACTCAAGCCTCGCAGCTTAGGTAGTCCAGCCCATCGGATCGGCTCCGTATCCATCCGGCTCATCCGACTTCATGATACAAGGAGCTAGGAGAACGAGAAGTTATTTATCAAAGTACATTAATTACTGTCAAACTAGCCAGCACTATTGCTTACAACAGGATACCGGTATACCCATTTCGCTGTGCTTACGCCCAAGGATGCCGAAGTGAATTCTGAGGCGATCTCGTTTCCATGGGATTCGACTGCCGGTCTTTCAAGGAGCGGACTACCCGACAAATACGCGGTTCCCCTCCCTGATCCATCCAACCTCATGCACCCCCAAACGCTATTAGTCCATGTCTTCAAACCAAGACTTATACGTTGTCATTGTAGTGCAATTAGTCCGCGCCCTTTCAAGTGCGTTTTCCGATGCTAGTCGTCCGGGATTGTCCTCATCCAATGTTGTTTTTTGTACTGATACCACGTGTTGTAGCCGCTCGATTCCTTCTTGCACTTGGCCATTTGTGTAATACGCTATTCCGAGCGCGCGCTCTGATAACAGCCGACTGGGGTCGTCTTCGGCAAGCGTTGTTTTCTCTATAGAAACAACGTGCTCTAGCAATTCAACTGCTTTTAGCACCTCTTCCCCTCCTTGATCTAAATATGCTCTTGCAAGTTCGTGTTCCGATGCTAGTCGATCAGGGTGATCTTCGGCAAGCGTTGTTTTCCGTATAGAAACAACGTGTTCTAGTAGTTGAACCGCTTTTTGTACTTGTCCATTTGAATCGTATGCTCCTGCAAGTGCGTGTTCCGATGCAAGTCGAGAGGGGTCGTCCTCGTTAAGTGTTTTCTCTATAGACACAACGCCCTCAAGTATTCTGACCGCATCCTGATATTGACCATCTTCATCTAGACAACGCCCAACCCAAAACCCTAAATCTGTACTCTTTTCGGATCTCCAACCGTCTTCTCGGAGTATTCGAAAAGCATGAGGTAGGTACTACCTCCATACGTAGCGATTTTCCCAGTCATCATTTGGAAAAATATCAGCCAGATGTGTAACTGCATTAACCATGGCCGTATCTTCAAAACCCTGGGCCCTGGCCCATGATCGTGTTGCCAAGTGCACAAGGCTGTGCATGTCGTACGTTTGGCGATCCTCTTGAACGTTCAGGAAAGCATATCCGAGTAAGGTACCAATTGCATTATCCCGCTGTGTTTCTGAAACTTCCATTGGTAGCATAGATCGAGGTATTGATTTTGGTTCGATCCTCGATATAAACCTCAGCAACTCCGCCGCAGTAGCGTCAAAATCGCAGATTTGTTTGAACGATATTTGCCAGGTCAAAGCCACGGCATTTTGTGACCCCCCGTACCGATTCCTGTCGTAAAATTCCCAACTCATCAAATCGGCCATATCTGATTCCGCTCTGCGAAGTAAGTCAAGGTACCCCCGAATCGGCCTTTTATTTCTTTTCATGTACGCGGCTGCCTGGGTGATAGCCAGAGGAAGGTATGCAAGTTGACTTAAGAGCTCTGTGGCTGCTGCATCATCTTCAACCTGATCTAGTTGGATTTTTTCCTCTAGATAGCGCCTTGCATCTGCGTGGCTCATCTCTTTTAGTTCAGTGATATCATCATCGTCTGCAACTCTTGATGCGATGTCGTATGGGCGCGTTGTGAATAAAATGCGGCCGTTCTCGCTATCCGGCAGAAAGAAGTCTATGCCCGGTTGATTGGGAGACCCAAGTAGTATTTTCATTTCGTCGATGTTATCGATGATAAGGAGCCACTTTCCAGCCTTGTCAGAGTTGAGATACTGTTGAAGTAACTCCTTGGGGTCTTCATCTTTTGTGGCTTGAATGGCGAGACGCTTCACCGCCTCTGTGCAAGCCTGTTGGAAAGTTGCGTGGCTTGCTGCTGGCAACCAGAGGACCATCAGTCCTCGCACATCCTTTGCTTCGTAAGCGATCCGTAGTGCGACTTGGGTCTTCCCCACACCACCTAGTCCGTAGAGGCATACACGTCGATGGCCATCCCGAGTGAAGAGCTTCTGAGTGAGCAGCTCAAGAGTTTCTGTACGGCCCACGAAATGTTTATTCCTGGGAAGTGAAATATAATGACGCATTGAGCCTAAACTGCGTTAATTTTCGTCGCCGTAAAAACCAGATGTCAGGTTCACTGACTGCTAGCTGTTGTACCGTGCGGACTCGTTGCCTCTGCCTGACCCCGATGGCAATTAATGAAGCTATCTACAAACTTTTGGATCGCTGTCTGATTGTTTCTTAGGTAGTTACCGGTGTGCGCAGCGATGGTACTTGTTTTTTCCCAATCAGATAACGTGATGTCTTGTAAACCACGTTCCACATTGAACCTGTGGTACTGGCTACTGTCTCTGTACTGGTTATGAAGTTTTCTTGCTACCGTCGTCAAGGTCGCGGCCATCTTTGCCAATGCCTTCAAGATAGCTCGCCGCGAGTCCTTGATTGTAATGACATCTCCAAGTCCGGTACCAATACTGAGGACTTGTAATTGACCGTGATTGGGGAATAGCCGTCGAGCCTCCTCAATGAGGACCTCACATGGATTGTTATGTCCGAAACCAGCGTCGATGAACTCAACATTGTCTCGGCCGATCTTGATAGACTTAAAAAAGGTCGTTGCCGCCGAGGTTGCACGCGCAACCTGCCAGATCGCACAACCTCGATAACTAAGGTTAGTAGCTGTGTCATAAGTTGTGAAGAGTGTAGGGCCTGCATCAACGTTATCCTTCGTGATGGCCAATACCACTCTATACATCGCATGTCAATTCCTTCTATCGGCTGATTTCATTGGGAAACGTACGTTTTAGTGCTCGACGCGTTGCGAAACTCTACGTCTTCGTGCGGACATGACATGATGGTTGATTGGCCTCGGCGCCGTTGGTCGATGCAAGGTGACTCTATGCAAAACTCCTTTACCGTCTGTTTGATGGCACCCTCGAGAGCTTGGGCCGAGTAAGCCCCTCTTGGAGCAGCCGGAAGAAACGTTGTTCGTTTAGGGGTGAACGCAGTCTGGGCAACTTTGTCGTATGCTTGTATGCATTGATCGACGCTCATGCCCAGCCGCCCGAGCATGATAGCAATGATCCTAGTTTTATATGTCAAAATGGCCGACCGGCCGTCCACAGAGGCGCGGGCGGAACGCGTACCCGCCAGTGCTGGTGCCGCCGATCAGGTCGAAGTGTTCACAAGGCCTGGGGATAGATTCGAGGCCCTTGGCCTGCCGTATTGTTTCCATAATATTCTCGAGGATCAGGAGGCTTGATTTGCCACGAACCCCGCCTCCATCTACAACGGTTAGCGGGGCCGAGCAAGCCCGAGCAAGCCCCGGGGCTGCAAACTTACCGAGAGAGAGCACTCTCAGCGGTGGGGCCGAAACGCCCGGGCTACTATTCATCGTGTAAGTGTACCTAAGTATCTACCTAGGTACCTAGGTAAGTAGCGTGCTACACGCTAACAGTTTTAGCGTAACTCTAAAAGTCTGAGATGTTCGTGGATCTTGGGCGGGGGATCTGATCTGACACATGTGGGCAGCCGCAACTTGCGGGTCTAAAGTGGGTGATACAGTGGCTCGTGCACGTGGTCTCAGCCACGTGACCTTTCTCTTGGCTCTGACTTTCAAATGTGATGCTGTGGTAGTATTGTCCTGTTGTCACCACTACCTACCTAAAGGATCTAACGTACAAGCACATCCTATATACTATTGGGGGGGTAATGCCAAGTATCTGACACCTGATTGCTGACATGGATTGAGGCTTACGGAGATTAAAATCTACATAATCACAACATACAGCTGGAGTATAATTACCTACAATACCTTCGAATCGATCAAATGTATGACCGGCAAGACTACTTTTGATCAAAGCTCGACACTCTACTAGGCAATCCAAAATCTTCACGGAGAGGGGAAATATGTATTAATAGGATGTTACAGAACGTTCTGGTGCCTGTTATAGTATTGGAAGCAGTCTAAAGCTGGCGGGCGTGTAGGGAAACACGGCAAGTGGTGCCAGAGGAACAGAAATCCAATTATAACATAGAATAGAATATAATCCTATAATAGAAGGCTAAAGTGTGATGTTTTGTAATAAAACCCGAAAATTATTTATATACACGTGAAAGCTGTTTCCGCTATTTAGAATCCTTTAACCCTCAAGTCCAAAAGGTGGTATGTTACGGTTATTCCAGGTTTTCTGCCAACGTATGAGGTCCCTTCTCATCATTATCACGACTGTACCATCCGAAGTTAGTCCACACGCAAGCCAAAGATGTCCTGACATTTATAAACCAATATATATAAAGAAGCAATAATGAAACAACGAAAAGAAGATGTCTGGCATGAGAAAGAATCCTTGCTTCCAAAAGCCCAACAACTTGAAGAAAATGGCACCAGCTATCACTTACCTTCATGCGTCCTTGGCCAGATACGCGTCGCAAGTACATCTGCTTGCTTGACGTGGTCTATAGCACTTTCCAAATGCTTCAAAAAGTTTGCCTTATTGCCCTCTCTCCTAGATACGATGAAGTAGTGTTCATGAAACCACGACAAGTCCCATAATCTATCGTCAAAAGAAGCCCGTCAGCAACAGTTTCCACAAAAGTCGAGGTTCTATGCTTACGCATATAGCAGCTCTTTTTGAAGCGATTTATCCTGATCCGCGCCGGCTGCATTCTGCTGGTTGACCTGCTTCAATAAATCAACCCGCCTGACAAGCCGTGCCTCCATGGCCTGGATATCGTTGTTATGAGCCGACAGCGACCTGGCCCACTCAACCCCGGTGTCATTTGCTACATCTCGTGCGTCCTCGAGAAACGCTGTATATAGATCGTTCCTCTCGAGACATTTATCACATCCGCACGTGAAACCCCAAGATTGGGCCTTGGCCTGCCGTTGGTCCAATGTCGCATGGGGCGCGATGTAAGAAATGAATAACTCTTCCCCTTTAGCAATATTCCGGGTCGCTCTCCCAACCCACCGGCCCACGATTAACTCATTCTCGTACACTACATTGGGATCACACTATCCGTAGATGTAAGCTAAAGTTAATACAGACCAAATTTTAAAGCGTTGGACAAGCGAAAACTCAGCTAGGAACGAGCAAGCCGGGCGCCCAGAAAGTGACGAGAGAAATTCCGGAAAGCACTAACCGAATGGTTAAATCTCGACGCCGACAGATACAGCGCGCATTGGTCAGTATCAGGTATGTCGAATGAATTGGAGTCGAACTGCGTAGCCAGCATAGCATACAATTCTGGCGTTCCTTCGCTATACAAAGGTGTTCCATCCGGTGCTTTTTGTCGATAAAGCGTACAATACAGTTCCCAACGAGAATCCCTTACATGTGCCGCAAGGGATCTCCATTCTAATTGACATTCCTCATCTAGTTCCTCGAATCGCCTTGCTATCTCATCGCAAGTTTGCACTGGATCGCCGGTGGTTGTGACTAGTATAGTTGTGAAGTCTACAAGGACTATCTGGCCGGGTTTAATGTCCCTTGTTGCAAAACAGCCCAAGCCGTATTCACCCGCGTCTCGCACTTCGTAAGGGAGTTGGTAATCTTCATCAATTGAGATATCCGACATGGTGTGATTTTCTAATCTGGTAAGAAAGAGATCGCGACGTCGTGGTATTAGAAAGGGTATAAGAAAGCTAGAGCCATGCCAGGAGTATCGGGTGTAACCTCGTATGATGATCAAAAATACTTAATCACTACTGTATTTTATTCAAGAAATAATAACCCATAAAGAACTTGCACAATATGACTTGAACTATGATAGCTGCCGAAAGCAGCCATTGATCCTTTTATGCCAGACACGTTTGGTCGAAGCACAATTCAGCAACCAAACAATAACCACAACTAAGTATTTATCTTTTTGTCTATGTAGATGCATTTCGTTAGATAGAGCCGTGCGCTTTGTTGCTCCTTCTTCCGCCTAGCTGTGCCGTGTCTTTGTTCAATAACTGGGCCATCAGTTGCCATATATGTTCTTTTCGATCCATTTGGTATGATTAACGTCTCGCATCAGTTTTATCTCTCTAAAGGTTGACTAAATCCAGCTCCCCTTTTCATTTAACGACAACTTTTATCGTTTACACCATGGTTGCCCATGTTTCCCTGACTCCCCAGCAAAGGTTGGCCAACCGGACTGCGGATGTCAAGAGGCTCGAAGCGATATTCGCTTCAGAATTCGCCCAATGGAAAGGATTAAACTTTCCCAGTGCTGTACATTGCTTTCAGTCGTCGTACGCGGAAGTCATCGACACGTTAGATCGTATATCGGCCGAAAACCTGATGGGAGATGCCGATGCAGAACTACAACCTAATCTGAAGGCTCTCTTCAGACGGAGTGTTAGGCTCCTTTCGAGATCTGTTCGTTATGCTAAGAAAGTCAATGTTGCCCTCAGGCCAGTGCACAAGTTGTTGCTGTCAGATGTGCTCCGTCTCAACAGGAGACATGACCTCAACGGCGTCAATGGCCTGCTTAGGCATATAGTGAAAATGAACAGCCAGCTGGCGGCTATCCGGCCTCCTGCACGAGAAGCGTGGACAGAGGACGGCGGCGATCTAAAACCAGACGAGGAATTTGACGCCGTATTCCATCGGTTCCGTGCCCTGGATAAGCAGCTAACGAGGAGGACACAAGACGACTACGAACTATACGCCAGACAATCATGGATACTCTTGCTGGACGCGTGCAAAACGCTGCACATACCTGAGATTGAAGCCCAACCTGGCAAAGATTTCTTCAATAATGAAACTCGACCGACATATGTTGACTATCCTCAGCGCAGTAAAGAGTGCCTATACGGTCGGGGCAAGCGACCAGGGATTCTGAGCGTCAAGTCAAACCTTGGCGGGCCCCTCCGCGAGAAACAAGCGAAGGGCATAAACAAAGCAAAGAAACGCGAGGCCGAGCCAGTGACACAAGGCGCGAATAAGAGACCTCGCAATGAATCGGGCTATAGCATGACGATAGTCAACGCCACCGCCGACCTCGAGGACGTGCTGCGGGACAGCCAGTTCTGGAGCCCGAAAGACGAGAACATCGCGCGGCCGGGCCACGAGAGGCTGGTGACGCCGACCTGCGAGAACCGCAGGCCGCTCCTCGTGGCGTACAGAGAAGAGCTGAAAGCCATTGCCGATGGCCTCTACAAGAAGAAGTTCAAGACCCCGCTGAGTAGAGACATGCTTCCGAAGACGGATGGAGATCGTACAAACTGGCTGAAGACCGCAACGACTGAGATCCGGACATCAAGAGCTTCGGTGAACTTCTATATGGATGATGCTGGCTCACCTGCCAAGGCGAAACAACTGCGGCTTGCAGCTTATAGGCTCAAATTAGCTCGAGCGCTATACATGGTTGGGTTGCTGTCTGGTACCCCGGCTGCATCGCGCGCTGAGATTAGGACCGCACTGCGTAAGTAATTCTCGGGATGATGCTGTTCTTGTTTTAGTCGGTTCAAAAGTCTCAAGGTTCATATTCGAACTAAATTTCTTTCTCGAAACCATTCCAGTTCAGTATGGCGGTGATTAACCTTCAGTCTTACAGGAGATCGATTGGATGACTGGATTTTGCACGAGAGGGCCTGGGCCGCAGGAGACCAGTACCTCCTAGACCGAACGGGCCTCACCAACGAGACATTCGATATACTTCAGGGCGACATCGAGAGGCGAAACGCCAATATCAAAGAATGGCGCGCGATGAGAAAGGAGCTAGACATGAACGCCGATGTTAGCGAAAACGAAAATGATGGCAACGACGACGCTGATCAGCAGCAGCAGCAGGAGAAGGGAAAGGAAAAGGAAAAGGAAGCTGGTCCGGCAAACCCGGACGGCGGTCCCACGCTTACAAAAAGCCAGATCGAGAACGCCAACAAAGTCCTCAATCGCGTGCTAAACCCCAGACTGCCGAGTGGCGGCGACTACGCGAGGGACGTGGCGGAAGAGGGGCGGCGACGGCGCTTCTACGACAGGGCGGCGGCCGCGAGGCTGCGAGGCCAGCCGATGCCCAAGTGGGATCACAAGAGGGTCGTCGACCCCTTCGTGGCGGGCGGGCCGCCCGGCTGGAAGGCTTTGGCGGTCGGGACGTATTGGGAGCGCCTGAAGTACATGTGGATACTGACGTTCTGGCGGCTGTATCAGTTGAGGGAACTTGAGCCATGAAGAGAAATGAAGCGTAAATAGTGATTTTCGTTTTAGTTTGAGTTATATTAACCGCTCTAGTAGATAGGTGGGTTCCTGTATAGGTAATAGTCATGTTGTAAAAATGGAGAATCTGGTTTTAAGCGTCTCCCACTCTTGATAGGACGTCTGAAGGAGAATGAGGAAAGGTCCATAGAGAATAGCTGTACTCTAAGTAGCTGGAAGGTAAACGCGAAGATTAATGTCGAGTCCAACTATTTGGACAATAACGAACTAGGATAGCCCTTATAAGTTTTTTGTCGTGAATATCACCCAGTTGCGACTTGTGTAGCCCACTTCAATATCCGAACCAGGCGGATTGGTCCGCTTGAATCTGAGGTACCTGCTTTGATTTCCAGTAAAAGAGCATTGTGAATAAGATCAGCTGTTGTGTTGGCGCATGATTCATTCATAAATCATCACGAGAGCCAAGGTTGGCGTACACCCGCGGTATCCTCGTTATACACTGCCCGCTGTCCCATCGGACCGCGATATTGTACATTAATATAGCGTATAGGTCGCCTAATTGGCCGTAAATGGCCTTCCTAAAGCCTTAAATCTTGAGCATATGCGGCATGTCGTGATGTAAACATATCTGCAATATTGTTACCCCTTTCGGCTCCATGCTACCCTGGAAAGCGCACCCGCCAGGGTCCACTGCCCTTTGGCATAAAACTGGCGACTACAAGTTGGGACGTAAGGATACGAACAAAACCAGAACCTCTTCTGTCTGGAGCGGCAAGTAAAGCTTTATGCTGTCCATCGGCCGGCTCTTTCGAGGCAATTGTTGAGAACAACATGACTAGGTAATTATGCGGTCCGTGTCTCGATATGAAGCTAGTGCGGTAGCGAAGTATTCGATGCGTCCAAATCCCTAAATTATCTGGTGTTGCTACAGCCCTTCGTTTTACTCTCGCAGTGCTTCCCGTTTATGACGAGGGATGTCTCGTACCGGGGTTCTGCACAGTCAGCTCGAGGTTCTCGGTCGTCGAATCTGACATGTGCTTGAAGGCCTTCGTTCGGCTCTCTCTCACTAACGGCAGAGACATATTCACGGGATTCAGATCTCCGGCGGTCGGACTATGAGATGGCTCTGGGATAATACCGAGCGTAGTGGCAGGCTGTGAGCATGACCACCACGCCGAACAGTTTGCTAGGCGAGACTGCCGTGCAGCGTTCCAGGCTTCTTTACCATTGCGCTAGTCCCGTCCATATTCATGTTCCTGGCTCTTAAGTCCTAGTAATCGTACCCCAGCGTTCCCTCAAGTTTGGCTGATCCCCGGTATACCGGCGCTCTCATCATGTGGTAGTCGGGTTACTCGTTTCGGTCCCAACTTCCTCTTTCCCTCGCCCATTGTCGCGCTCCTGACCTGCTCTTCGGTGTCCAGTACGTTGCATTATACGGTACCTGGGGGTTTGCCAAGGGTTTGAACCTGGAGTGAATTGTGGATATATCTTCCTCTACTGCCCAGCAAGGTTCTCATTTCGCACTTCGCTTCCCCTAAGCGCTGTGGGGGTCACACATGATCACAGCTCCCGTCACACGTGGTTTAGGAGACTAACTGTTTGCTCTAGCCGAATAATAGGGTAAAACATGACTGCGGTGAACTAATGTACAGAGATCGCAAGTTCGCAGTGCTTAACCTATATACGGAGTAGACCATTACCCAGCTAGTCTGTGGTGAGCTATTGTGCAGTTATGTCGTTCGCTGGCTGGGTTTTCATCACAGTGTCTCTAATCAATAGGAAACTCACTTTGCATCCACTTGACTATCATACGTTATTCTTCCGTTGTAACTAATTTCCCGACTTGGTTCCAGAGTTTACTTACCTAGGTGAACCGCCATCTACTGCGAAGTATTTCCACTGTAATATTGAGCCGTGTTACATTGATATGAAGGCTAATATGGTTATGGTACTATATCTGCTTAGCTGTTCTATTCTCGTCATGCTTATTTAATAGTAGTTGATATAGGTGACGAATCTTCATTGGCGTAGTCACCGGCATTGAGATTCACGTAAACAGCACAGCGTCTCAGCCTCATGTGGAGATCCAGCTCGTGCTATCTGAGCAGCCGAGATACCCGCGGATTCACAGGTGGTAAAACGGGACGAGAACAACTGTGGCACATACATATACGTGCATAAGAATGTAGTAGATCGGCGCGGCTGATCCAATGATAATAATCGTCATCTATGCATACAGCCCATATCGGAAATAACTGCATATGACTCGCGAGTAGTTCCCTTCTTCTTATCTTGGTTTTTTGACGGCAACACGTGCTTTTCGAAGCCGATATCAAGAGAAGGGAAACAAAGCTCGCGCATCATGTAAGGATTGTCTTGAGTCTTAGCTTCGCCCGCTCGGCTGGGGTTTGTGTATCACGAGGGTCTGCACCATCATTGATAGGGAACGTCTTGTGATACCTCAAGACAGCCACAAGCTTTCGGCGTATATAGCACAAGGATTGTGAATGGCCGCTTATATAGCTTTGTCGGAAGTATTAGTCAAAGTATCGCTGGTCAGATGCATCGACCGTGTCGATGACTCCAATTCTAGATTGTCGCGGATGTAAGGGCTATCTTCAGCCATTCGTCAGGCTTCATGAACGTAGCACCTGACTGCCGCTTCATCAAAACTACGTGTTCTAACCCATCCCCCTTTCCTGTCCGACTGTTGACGTGGAGGCGCGCGATGTCTGAGGCCGGCCATCCCTGCACGAGGCGATGCCGTCGTCCAGTCGGGGTGTGCCAATCGTCTGACCGGCGTGATGGGGGCTGACCAGACTGTGGAGGACGTGGGATGGCCCGAGGCTAGGCTAGCGTTTTCCTCATGTCGTATAATCTATTCCACTATTGATACTACTTGCTTGCATCCGTAGGCATATGAGGGAACAGAGAGAGGGAGACGACTGATAGAAAATAGGAGAAAGACAAGCCGTTGGCTGTCTGCCGTAGTGCCGGCTTTGAGTATTAATAGGGGCGGTTGGTCGCGTTTGCTGTGCTTCAATCATTATCTCCTCTCTGTCTAGAGCAAGATACCCATCGCTCAGTATTTTGACATTAGAACAACTATCGAGAAATCCACACGCTCGTCCCAGACGAATACAACACCATCTAAAACACCATCTGCTAAAATGGGTTCCTGTCAATGCACTTCTTGCAGCTGCGGTGATTGGTAAGCTCGTATCATAACACTGGACTGCGTAACCTGTGCTTTCAAGTCTGACTCATGCTAACGTTGTTATAGCTCTGGTTGCTCCTGCTGCGTAAGTCCTGAATCTGGTCTGATAGATCTCTCGGCCGTTGGAAGTATACTCACATCGATCTAGAGTCACTGAGCAACATCTACATGGTAGCACTCGTGGAGGGGTTCGGCTTTGAGTGTGAATACCGCGGCGGAAGGAGTCTCGTGGAATCTCGTATGTTTGAACGTGAATCTTGGTTGCACAGTGGTACATTATTTTGATAACCTCGCGCCATTGGCGTGGGTTGCGATGCATGCTATTTATCTATTACGCTATATCATGAAATGTTAAGATGCTTGAAAACCATTAGTGTGATTAAGCGATATATATATATGACTGCGTGCCTGGGTATCAAGTGACATGATGAGTCTCCTACCAAACGCCATCTATATGCAAAACCGATCGTCTCCTTTTTATCTACTCCTTCATTGGCGCCCAATTCATAAGCCACTCCCGAGCTTTGTCCAAGTTGGCGCCTTCGGCTTCACACGCCGCTATGCACCACTCTATATCCCAGGCGTTTTCGCTTGCTAACATCTCGGCCAGCACCCTTCTTCGTTGGTTGGATTCGTCTACGCAGAAGTACATGTGTGTTTGCGTGTCTCTGAATGCGTCCATCAGCGGTTTGATCATGGGAAGCACCACTTGTGCCGATGCGCCTTTGGCCTCAAGATTTGCGTTTGCCCGTCCTGTTTTACACCATTCGTTTCGACACCATCTTTTCCCACAGCCAGTCATCATCTGAGATAGGTATTTCCGTTCGATGCGCCGTTTCAGGGCTTTGCCCTCCGGGTCGTGGAGACTGACGTAGAGGGGAGAGAAACAGAGTGAGCAGAGACCGATATCGTTGCCAGGACCTTGGCCAATATGAGTCCCGGTCCCTATAGTGCCATTTTTGCCTACACCATGCAAAGTACGCCCACAATTAGCATTGCGACATACGGTGGGCTTGGGTCTATGAGCCTTTTCGAGTTCGTGATGCTTTAGATGCGTCGCCATGTCGCGAAGACGAATGATCTTGGAGCAGAGGTGACAGTTCGTCGTTCGAGCACCGTCGGCAAGTTCGTGTTCCGAAAGGCCGGATACGAGACTCTCCGGAGAAGGATTGAACGGATCCCCTTCCTGGGGCACTTCAAGATGGCAAAACCTACACAAAATAATCTTGCCTGGACAGAGGGTGGTTCGATGCTTTGCTAAGTCTGAAAGTGAGTTTGTCTCAAATGGACAAGCTGGACATTGATGTTGGCTGTGATTCATGTAGTCATGCTTCGACTTGCTTATCTCCGACGAGCCGTTGGTCTCGTCATGAGGGCAATGCCAATGCTTTTCCCATTCAACAGATGATTTCTGAAAGACTTTATCACATTCTGGGCATGAGATATTATTGCGGCGACAAAAGTTCTCGTGAAGAACCATAGTTCGCTTGGGGACCCATTGCTGACAGTTTTTACACTGCTCCTCATCTGGTCCATGAGCCTCGCCACCTCCCTGCGCAGGGGGAGCGGCGGCGTCATTTTGACTTGCGGTAATATTCCTTGCACGCAGCCTAAATGGATGAGGTGAATTCCTTGAATCATGAGAGTGTGAGGGATGACTATATGCATGAACAGAAATAAGTAGTGCCTCGGCTTCCTCTAACTCGACATTGGTGGGTAAGATAGTAATACGCTTGACGCCGCTCTCTCCATCGGCGAAAGTAAAGGCGCCGAACACGTACTCGGACTCTCGTGGTAAGGATCTCTGGCGCGACGATTTCGGACTTACGTATAAGTCCACGCTATGCTCATCGTCGAGTTCACTGATTTCGATTGCTAGAGGACGTGACCGAGCCCATGACGGTAATTCGTAGTCAACGTAATCGCCAGGAAGAACCTGACCGTCAATAGCCTTCCAAATATTGATTTCCTGGCCAACCGAGCTCCCCTCTGCTGTGCCTGGAGCTTTTTGTGCCTTGGCCATGATCTGCCTCATTGTCTCCCGCGCCTGCTCCTCGTTCAGCGCCTCGATGTCGACTTCCAGATCGGTATCTACGACGCAAATGCCATTGCCTTCCGGCCGAAACTGATCTATGAGGAAACGGAAGGTCTCGCCTTTGACACCGCGGACGGATAGGAATGCGCCGCTTGTTAGGGTGGTGAAGCTCTCGCGTAGCTGACGTTCCAGCAGGGATTTCCAGTCGTCGGGGTTGTAGCCAGCTTCGAGAGGTCGCAAGCGGACGTATGTGCCTTTGGGAAGCTGTTCTGCGTGTACGGTGATCTGGGGAGCGGCTGAGGGCTCGACATCCACATTTACAACATGCGCAGAAGCATCCGCAGAAGCAACCTGGTCAGGACTGATTCCGAGCGCTTCCATTAGATACGGACTAAGCAGGACCTCGTTCTCACGGGCGGAGAACTCGCGGATACCGGCATGGACCGCGTTGCCATTTGCCTGATTTACAAGACGGAACATGAGGGGGTTCGGTAGGCCCTGTTGGTATTGCGGCCCGTAGCGTTGAGGGTCGGCGTAGGGATTCTGCGAGTCGAAAGCAGTGAAGTTCGCGACGCCGCTCGGGGGGTTCGTCGGGGCGGCGAGGAGCTGTTCTAGCGCGGACTGCGGGAGTATGATCTTGTCGCCCTTCAAGTCCACGGATGGCGAGGTGGCCGTGAAGGCAGCCGACCACCTCACGACTGGTTGCTCGGCCATGCTTGGGCAAAGCACGCTTTATGACGTGTTGTAATTACCTGCAGAGCGTGTCTGTCAGCTGGGTTGAATCCGCGTGGATGTCCAGTATTCGTCTACCTACCTTTATAAACAACCAACAGCGGAAAGCGGTGGACGACCAACTAGGGCAACCGACGACGAGTAAGTCATATTTACTATCAGTCATCGCATTCTTTGAGCTTCCATGACGCTGGTTGGATGAATTGGGGTACCGACAAGTTATTACTGCAGGGCCCGTGTAGGCAAACACTAAGCAACTCTCTGCCTATGGGTACTAGGTGGGTAGGTAAGTACTTAGTACCTACTAGGTAACGTCCACTGCCTCGGGCGGTGTAGGTAAGTACCTAATGTCCTTAAATATTACATATAGGCACGTAGCCCCTGTAGGTAGGGCAGGTACAGGTGTAGGCCAAATCTCCACCAATCTCCACCCGTGGGGCGTGCGGGTGGCTGTCGGACTTAAACATCAGATCACTTCCCAGTTGGAGAGTAACTACTGTGGTCCCCCCCTAACAAACCCGGCTTGGCAAGTACCCGCGCTAGGCAAAATTTTGGGAGAGGGTTTGCAGGAGTTTTTCCGTGCAAATAACTGGGGATAAGATACCTTCAGCGTGGTGGGCCAAGGGTTAGCGTGCCAAGAGTACCTGACAAGGGGGGTTTTACTCCAGCTGGACCAGTAGAAGGAAAGTTAGTAAACATTTAGAGCAGAAATAATATTGGAATGGCTATCGAAACTTATTAGCATTCACACACGACTTTGTTTAGGTGTACTACAGCGAGGGCAATTCGGCCACCTGTAATTGAACCCTGACTATGTAGATACCTACTTACTTACATGACACTAGCGCTGCATCGTTCACAGATCCAGTCACTGGGCTAAAGTCCAACAGCGTACTAGGGCTTGGATGACATGGTGGTAGGTAGAGATGTATCCATGGAGCAGACATTGCTACATTTGAAGTTGTGCGTATGGTAAATAAGTACTTACGCATAATAGACATCCATGATGCTATATAGAACCATTAAAGGTTCGTTGAAAGGACGATCAATACACCTCACCCTGCGGCGTTCGTGTGTCCCATCGTTTCGAACCATTGACCTTATGACACAACAGCCATCAACAAGCCTCCAGTGATTTGCAAATATTAAACAAGCAGAGCACGAACACGTATGCCATCTTGGCCATGTAAGTTTCACTATTGCGTTTCCTGAGCGTGACAGGCCGGCTTGGCAAGTCAGCCAAGTTAGCCAAGTAACTACCAAGCCTGCAATTCATCAGGGACAAGTCGCCATCTTCCGTAGTGTATGTCTTGGTAAACAATAGCCTAATTCAGATATTGGTGTATTGTACGCTACACGATGTCTTCTGAACGACGATCGCTGCTATCAGCAACTCCTATTTCTGAGAACTTGGCAGGAATCAGAACTCTTACACCATGGTGAGGCGCAATTGTGTCCTTGGCGTTGCAAGGCTAAAACACTTGGGGAATTCCAAACGATGCATCATGTGATTGGAAGCCAATGTCTGACTGTGGTCGGAACTAACCTATCTAGATAACTAGATATAGTATTAATTAATATTGGTTCCACATCGCCCTGCACACCATTACAGTACGCAATCCGTAGCACAGGCTGCATCCAGGCTACGGTAGCGTTCTCCACGTCATTCAGGGTCCGGACTAGCTGCTGTGTCTGTGCTGTGTGCTGTGCTGTGCTGTGCATTGAAAAAGGTGGAGGTTTAACACATACAGTACGTAGGTACCTATTAGTAGTATCACCGTGATGAATCTTATAATAGGTATTTTGAGTATAAACTACAAGTACTTAGTAGTATTATAGTTAATAGTAACGAAGAATTCTAGATAGGCCTTTGTTGTTTCGTGGAACCTGGCCTATAACTATATCGTACTAACTAACTAAGTGTAGTTATTGCTAGTCACGCTTCCAGATACTAGATACCCCTCTTCACACCGCTCCGTTCGTTCCTCTCGTTGCTAATCTACATTATTAATTCTCACCACTATACGCGTCCCGTCCTACGTGTACTGTATCAAATGGACGTCAAAAAGGCCGCTTCCCCACGAGCAACCAGACCCCGCAAGCCAATCCTCCCGCTTATTCATCACTTGATGCAGGCGGAAAGAGTGGGATACAGTCAGACAAGACGCCCAATGCAACCTTCCTGTCGGGTCGACCTGCCAAGCCTGTCCAAAGCAGCTCATCCCTGCGACCAACCGCCCGTCCGTGTTAATTGTTCGCCCCAATCAGCCCCGGTCGGGTTCTGGGTGCGCCTACACCACCCATCTCTCTGTCGATGCCGCAACCGGGATTCATTAGATCCTCACTAGTGTGGCGCCCGAGACGAGCACGCTACAGGGGTTGGCTCCTAGTTTGACGGGCCAGAGACGGGCGTTCCAAGCAGGGACTGACCTCTCCGCGCGAGCCCCCCTGGTCAGTACTCGCTATCCGGGCGTCGTGATGCGGAATACATAGGTAGCTGCGTCGTCCTGGGTGTTTGCCCTTCACGGCCACCCTCATCACTGTCTATAGACTATAGTCAACCTCAACCTGTGTGTGTGTGTGTGCCTAGGAGCTTATTAAGCCACTAGGATAGCTATCTGCGCTTTTTTGTCTTCACTACCTACCTTACCAAAGGAAGGGGTAGGGAGATCTATCTATAGATCTACATTATATTGCCTCACCATTGATGGTGTCAGTTTCTTGTCTTTACTCTGTATTCGAGCATCGGGGGCTTAGCCCGACAAACCAGCACCGTTTAAGTGCCTCTGAGTTGCCTCACCTCGGCTTCTTCCACTTGCCGTTGTCGCCGCCGTCACGTCTTGTCTACCGGTTTCGACGAATTAGACCAGGCTCTGCATGTGATGGCCTCCGGAGACCTCGATCATCAGCACACGCGCGACTACGTAGGAACCTCCGATTTCACTCCGAGCCTCCTCGACCTGCTCTCCAACACCCTCGTCCTCTACCAGACCATCCCCTACCTCCCCATCTCCGCCATCCTCAACATCGCAGCAACCTCGCGCTCCTTCCGCCACCTGCTCCACACCACCCCGGGTGTATTCCGCCATCTCGACCTGACGCGGGTCTCGACAGCGCAATTCGACATCGACAGCATCGACCATGGCGGCGAGGTCTGGCGCAACACCCAGGTCGACGAGAACCTCACTGAAGATGATTTCTATTCCGGCCCCCTGAGGGGCATCTTCACTAGCCTCCGACGGCGCGATATCCTTCGACACGTGAACACCCTCGTCCTCGACGGGCTCTCGGTGACTTCCGAATTCCTCAACGACATCCTTGTCGACCCGGCCTCGCGCGTCCGCATCCTCTCCATCCGTGAGGTCAAGAACCTCAATGAGCGAAAGCTCATGCAGGCGCTGAAGTACGCCTGTCGACCAACTCGGCCGGACGATACCCCGCGCCTGAAGGCACTGTATTACTTTGGCAAGCGAGACGTCGCTCCCCCGCCGCCCCCTGCGCAGACCGCGCCGGCAAGGGCATCCGGAGGCGCGAACATCAGCGCAGGCTGGAACCAGAAGTCCCAGCACGCCCTTAAAGAATCCATCGAGGGCGAGGGCGAGGGCGAGGACTGGTACAACCAGAAGGGCCGGATGATCAGCAAGCCGATTGCGGACGGGTGGGCCGAGACGCTCCTCGACTGCCGCGAGGCCTTGCGCTTCGACGCAGTGCTCTGCACCGGCCCCCGCCACCAGAACTCCCCCGCGTTCGGCAAGATGCACGTCTCGCCGCCGGGTGGAAGTTCGTGGGGCGTTGCTACTTTCGCCGTGGGCGGGTGCGCCTCGTGCGGCTCAGCCCCCGAGGGCTTCACGACATACGGCGACTCACCCTCGGAGGAGCTCCCGCTTCTCTCTCCCGTCCCATTGCACTCGTCCAGCATCAGATCTGCCACACGTCCGGCGCCCGACGGGGGCCGCCGCCACGAATTCGTCCCGCGCTGCCTCGAGTGCATCCGCGAGCGCTACTGCTTCAGCTGCAACCAGTGGTGGTGCGAGGCGTGCTACCAGGTGCCCAGCAGGGAAGAGCTGATGCAGCATGTCCACGTCATCAACCTCGACGAGAACGGCCTCGACGATCATGAGAAAGCTGCCCTCGCGGGCCAGCTCAAAATCAAGGTACGGATGGGCTACTGTCTCGATTGCATCCGGTCGGCGGCCGCCAAGAACCGCGAGAGGTTACTCTTTCGTCGCGCGGCGGCCCGGAACACATGAAAAAAAATCCAATCTTGTACCGAATGATAAAGCAGAGATTTGGAATCTCTACTGTTCTTTCGTTCCTTCCTCCTACGGAAATTGTATGCCGATATACTCTACTCCCCCTACACCTAGTGTGAATTATACCATGGAAGTTACGAAAATATCGTGAAGCTGACGATTCGTATGATAGACACCAAAGATCACCCGCAGCTGCTGGGAATGCGAGCATAACGTGAGACTTCATTTCGCACCATCCGGTTCATGCAAGGGAGACCATGCTAACGCGCCCGCAGTGTCTCGATTGTATCGCCGAGACCCAGAAGCTCTGCACGGCGTGCGGCGGTGGATATTGCATCATCCACCACGAGGGATCAACTCTGAAATTGGTAGGTCCACCACCACCTTTTCCTCCCGAGTCTTGGTTACGTGTACTGACTGATATCCTGCTTAGTGTGACTGTATGACCGACCCGGCATTGTACCTCTTGAGGAAATGAAACTAATGATTCTGTGTAGGGTGCTCGCGCCGCCGTGGACGCCGGTGCATGGCCGAGCTTTACTGATTTTGCGCTTCGAGAACAGGAATTAGCGTGGATGGTGGTAATAACAGAATTCGAGCTACAGGCTTGGATTCGTGAGGCGTTCATAGAGTCTGGGACGCAAACTCCCTACTTGGTCGTACGTACGGTTCATCATTAGCGGAAGCGAGGTGACGTTTGGAAATTGCTTTCTGGGCGGGAACACTGCTTTGAATACGGCGTCAATGCGAGAGCAAAGTCGGTATCTACTGGACCGGTAGTTAATTTAGATGGCTATTGGGTCGATGGTGGAAATACCAGGTTGGCAATCTCTACTCTTGGATAGCACTGGAGATATCAATGAAATACAAAATACAAAATAACACGATGACGGCATATAAATGGCTCAAGATTTGTCCGGGGTGTTTAAAATCTTTCTCCTTTTCCCCTTCGGCTTGAAAGAGTAAGCGCAAAGTATGAAGTCTCGCTCGGGATGAACTAGCTCGCACAAACATTCAACGAGAATGGCGTGTTTACATTAGAGTGAGTATGTATACCTAGCCAGCCGTAATGAGTATAGGGCATTGATGGCCCCTGAGCTACGCGTACACCCTGCATTTCCTGATAGAAGCCCGGCGTTCGTCCAATTGCTTTGTGAATGTCCTACTCGTGTGGCAGTGCGCGGACAATCAGTAGCCTCTGGGCTGTAATCATATTCAACCTGGAGAGTTGACTGACACCTTGCAGAGGGAGAAATAGAAGGGATGCGGGGTTTTATCATGACTTCTCATCCACGGGGCTGAAGATACGAGGACGGGAGCTGGCGCGGGACTCTCATTGCCGTCCACGAGTCTTCCAATACATCATCCTTGTCGAGTAAAACATGTAAACCTACATGATAACCAAGAACTGACGAGCCCTTGTGACTAAACTTCAGCCATAGGAAGGTAACATTCTCTCTCCAAGGAGAAAGCCCAAAAGGTGCTTGCGTGCGATGCACACTGAAGTTGTCTTAGTCGCCGGTCCGGCATAAAAAGTCCAACGGGGGCTGGTTCATTTCCCCTCTCACTTCCGGCTAAGGCATACGACACGAGCCACTGTGGTAAAGAACTGAGTACCCCCATAGCACATAATGTAGCTAGCAATCTCCTGCTCGGTATGATAGCTGTGAATTTTAGCTAGAACTCCAGCCTCAGTATTGGCGATTTCGTGAAAAGTATACCGCTAGTCGGGAGTTTAGCAGTAAGGATTTCCATCCTCTCTCCTCTCGCTGCTAACAGTGTTTAGATCTCGTTGTTCCTGCATTATCCCGAACCATTCGAGGTTTTGCCGTACAGCAAGTATTGTTTACTGATTTTGGACAGGCCTAGCGGATGTAGTGCAAGGTTTAGTGATCTCTGGGGATAGACTCAGATATATAAGCGTAGGATAATTGAATAGCGTAGTTTACGCTACAAGTACTCAAGAGAGCCACCCAGCTTAATCGGCGCGGCACAACTAAGGTCAGTCATTGTCTAGTGTCTGAACAAAGTCTTGACACCTGATTGGAATCCTCATGAGCCGAGACTTGATGCGAATTTGCGAGCCAACCAAGCGCTCCCATGCTCTTCATACTCAAGCTTCGTTGCGGCTAGTGACTGGAGGCGGGCGTCTCTGGCCAGATTGGCGCCGCCCAGCCAAGTATTGGTGATGGGGTCGGACGGCCTCGCCACACGAACAGTGCATTCATCAGGCACAAGTTTCCTGGTCTCCTCTTCTAGCCGCTGTACGAAGCCGTCGAATAGCGAATTGCCGCCGACGACGAGGATGTTGGCAAGCAGACCAGGCCACAGACCGTGAGGTAGACATTGCAAAGACTGCAAGACCAGCTCTGGCAGCCCGGGCTGGCGCATGCCGATGTCGGACGGGCTGAACAGAAGCTCGGGGATGGTGAAGCGCTCGTTGCGCAGGGTGAGGACGTCCTCGCTGGACTCGCCCACGGCAAGCCGTTTCGTACGGGACGCCTGTGCCGGGTCGTAGTCGCGCACTACACCCCGTGATCTCGTGTGAAAGTCGGGGAGGACGTAATCTTTCGCGATGCCGCCGCCGCTGAGGTAGGGTTCGCGACGCTCTCCGCGGGTGCCCTTCCACGTGCGCTCAAGGTCGCCCCGGAAGTCGAGGGACACGTAACAGGCCGCCTCCTTCATCTCGTTGACAATGTGGGTCTCGTTGCGCATGTCGTAGTGGCGGAGGGAGAGGACGCGGGTCAGGTAGTTGGTGAGGACCTTGCCCCCGACATCGAGCCGGCGGACGGCCGGGTGGATGGGCTTGCCCTGGAAGATTGGGGTGACGGTGGTGTGGGAGTAGCCGCTGTCGACGAGCAGGACCAGCTCGGCGGCGTGAGTACTGGCACTCAGGGACGCGACCGGAGCACGGTAGTAGCTGGCGAAGCCGAACTCCTCGAAGACCATCTGGTCGCAGTTGGCCTGCAGGATGGGCAGAGGGTTGGCGGGCTCGGCGAGCAGCAGCCGCGTCTCGGCGGCATCACATCGTTGCGGCGCCCCGTCGTCGAGGAATTCGCGCTCCCATATCTCCTTTTGCGCCTCCCAGTTGACAATGAAGCCCTTTTCGACGGGGCGGCGGAATACGGCCTCGCTGAAGTCGGTGCACTGAGCAATCTCCGAGGCCACGTACGTCCTGTTGTCGCGGTCGCGGGCGATGCAGTTCGGGATCAGGCGCGGGCTGTCGTCAACGATGCCGTCGTCGGTCACGAAGCCCGCCTTGATGGTGTAGGCGCCATTGTCCAGGACGAGGGTCCGCGACGGTGGCGGCGGTCGGTGGACTTTGGATTTCCGTGAGGGAGCCATGGGCAGCGCATGATGCAGCAGGGAGAGTTGAATAATGTTGACGTCGATTAAAAAAAGATGTGACACCTGCAAGCGAGTGGGTACCTAAGCTACCTAAGCTTCAGTTGATGGGACCCTGGTCGAGACTTAAGTAGGTACCTGCAGGCGCCTAAGTAAGGTACCTACTTACCTTACCGTATGAAGATGCAGTGCATTTTATTCCTACCTCCAAGTTAGCATGTCACCTTCATTCTCTCTTCAATTAATCCGTTCAGTTTTAAGGGGCTATTTGCTACCTTCGTGACCTCTTACAATACTCTCATGCCAGTACTATTTCATGTTCCGTACGTCCGGAGGGGCAGTACTCAATATATAATCACGACCTACCTTCTGTCGTCGCCGTCGACGCTCCAACACTCCATCTCTACTTGGTTACTGTACCTCGTTCAATTATCTTTTCTCGATGACCTTGATAACCCCCAGCAACAAACGTGTGGCACGCCTACGCACTTACACAAGCGAATAAAATACTAGGTAGGCATTCCTGTCTTTCTATAGTTCTATTTTGAGCCGTAACTACGAGTATTATCACACTGGTCCAGTTCAGCACGCCGTCCCGTCAATCTTGTTGGCGCCCCATCTGGTCCAGTGTGCATCGGATCGTTCCCTGACTACCTCTCGCATTCGCGACCTCGGCTTATAGAGCTTAGTATCCGAATCTGCCAACGCGAATGGATCTCCGGAACGAGGTGGTGTTCACCCTGTTCGCCGATACCCAGGCGCTGAATTGGTCGGACCGCGCTGCGCCCAGATCATGCGTCCAGTGCCCGACCGAGTCGTGGATGCTGAAGGTGGTCTCCTGGTTCGCCGGCTCGTCCACAGGCGTGGTCGAGTACGCGTAGGCGAAGTTGGCCTGGCCCGCGCCGTCCAATGTCGTCGGGTTGCCGTCGAAATCCGACCAGCTTGCACAACCCGAGCAGAGCGCCGTGAGCTTGAAGTGGGTCGCATTGGAGCCTGTGCCCTTGAGTACCGTGTACTTGGCGTCTTCGTAGGCCGCGGGTGTGTAGTAGCCTCTGATGTCGGTCAATATCCTGCAGCATGAGATGAGATCCCGGGTGAGTCTACGTACAATGCCTGCCGTGATGAGTATACGGCGTCGTCCCCATTAGCCCATACCACTGTCAACGGGTTGTAGGTCATTGAGCCGCCCCAGGCCCAGGCGACCCAGCCGTTCGCGATGGGGGCAACCACCTGGAGGATGACATCGTACGGACTTTCTGCGCTGGCATCGGCCGGAAGCGCCAATCGATACGTGATGCCTTCTGAATTGGTAGCCGACTGGAATGTGATGCCTGTCTCCTCGTCCACAAACGGTACCGAGTCCGACTGCGCGGAGACTAGCTGTATTTGAGCACGCGGATTCAAAGCATTATCGAGGAGCAATGGCTCACCTAAGGTGAAGAGGCTCACCAGGCCTGCGAGAGACGATGTCCACTTCATGATGGGCGGTTAAGAGTAGGTCACGGTTGGCTTGTCACGGTGCTCGAGAAATGCGTCTGGCTCTTTATGCTCAAAAATATCAGAACGAAGCTCGCCTCGTTCCCGCTACGCCCAGCATGACGAAACATTCGGAGAGGGCCAGTCCGCCCGAACCAGCATGCCCAAGGTAAAATATCTATTTCTGAGGCCTTGGAGCCGGATGATTTACACCGGTATAATTACGGAACAAGGTAGGCGAAGTGTTTGTTTGCTTGGCGAAGTCGTGGAACCACGCTTCAATCCCCTGATGCCGACTTGCTGTTCATTCATCTGCGGTGTGGGATGCGATTTTGGCGAATTACGATATTGAATAAGTCGTGCTGCTCCTGGAGATCCCGGAGAGTATGACGCCTTTTCCGAGCACTGCTTATTATCCTCATTGCCTGATTGGGCAATCTTGAGCAACTACGATCGATCGCAGCGACATAAAGGGGTTGATTCACAAGCCATCTACCGAAAAGGAGCCGCACACCTATTACCATGATGGTATTTCTTACTTTATCTGCGACGTGATAGGGAGGTTAAATGCTTGGTTGGCGCCATCCTAGGAATGGTGAATAGATTGTTATGGGGTTAAAACCATGCTATGTCGCACTCAGATGACAGATCGACGTCTTAGCATGGAGCGTGAAGCCGAATTTCCCAAAGCTAGAGCTATTTAGGCTAATACACCACACTCGCCACGACTACATCAATTCCTCATGAGACGATGCTGCTGGCAAACATTCATAGTCTAGAATCTCTTTTTAACGCTGCTCGCGGAAGACTGTTACAGAGACAGCTAAGCTCGTCAATGATTTACTGTCTCGCCAGATTTGAGAATAAGTGGTTCAGGGCGAAGGACAACTTGGTCAATTATCATGAAATGCTACTTGCGTAAACATTTAAAGAGTAGTCTACGGCAGACCTATCTCCTGAATGAGCCCTACGTGGCCATTGGGTCCATTAGGTAAGGGCAACCACTTGGTCATCGTTGATGCCTCTTAGCCACTTTTATGTACAACATAGACTCTTCGTATCTATATCTAACACGTTGTCAAAATAAATTGTCCAGTTTCTCACAGGGAACTGGGCAGGCAGTGGCGTTATATAATTCAAAGCGATCCTTAGTTGTTGGCGCTGTGGTACCGGTGAGTTGAGCTAAGGCATACATGGAATAAGCACCAAACATACCCAGTGGAGAGAAGCAAAGGGTTCACGCAATAACCTAGTCACTTGCCAGGCCGGAACAGTCACCTCCCAAGCGACGAGGTTTAGGCTTTCGGCTATAGCATGCTGGGCCTGTTTAAGATAGCTTGGGTAAAAGGGAGAATGCCGAGGTGGCATTGTCACTCGAGCCGGCGAAGCAAGCACCCCGTTGCATCAAACCCGACCAAAACCCCGATCGGAGTTTGCGTTTGCGTGTCCAGTTGAATACCAATGGAATTTACATCAATGGAGTGAGGTACTTCGAATTGGTATGGACATCTAGGATTTGTAGCTACTTACGTTGGCTGTGCCTATAGTTCACGATGCCCGCGGCGTATCCTCCCTTTACTGAGCGGGAAACTTGCCCGGACGTTCTCCGCCACTGCCTTATGTCGCGTTGCATCCGGTGGTCTCGGTATAGTACTCGATATCAAACTTGAAATGGGCGTGAGCGACTTTCGTGCATTCAACCTCGTAGCTCTCGAGTAACACTGCTTTAGCAAAACCATAGGACGATAAAATTGCCCCTCTTTCAAACAGGGTCTTTCAGATTTGTGCATGCTCGAAGCCACAGCGGGGAGGGGAGGCCCGACATCGACACGATTGACGAATACCATTGGGACTCTATTCTTCGATATAGTAGCTAGCCAGCATCGAATAAGGTTGCTTAGATAGCACTAGGAAGTGAAGATGCAGTACGCTGCGCAGCGTTTGGAATGTGAGCATTGATTCTCCAACGATGAAAGTGCGGAGCTGAGATGAAGCATTAACGTACATACCGATACTGGGGTGTGGTGTCATCGAGGACGAAGCCTATCAGACGAGAAACCTGGGGAGACGATATTGGTGGCTGGTGTTGGTGTTGAGGCCCAGGAAGTTTTCTGACCTTAGTGGAGGCAAGCTTCCTTGCAATAGAAAGTTATGCTTTACGAGACATGCTACAACGGGATAGAAAATTTGTTACACCTGCGCCACATGTTCTATTGTCAGACTACTGGGGACTCAATATTTCTGAAGTATTCTTGTGCCAGAAAATAGAAGTAAGGTAGTTAATATACATAGAATACTCCGTAAGCATAGCAGATCCATCCCCTGATAACCCTCCCCGGGGGATCTACCATCTCGATACCATCCTTAATTACTAAATTGCTCATTATGGCCAGAAAATGTGCGGAAACGACGTCTGTTAATATCCTTCGACGTACAGAATTCAGTCCAACCCCAGCGGGAGAGGTTGCAAAACGTCTTCCGAGAATTGAGCAAGGAGCTCACAGAACTGGTCCATGAGAAGTTCGACGTCGGATGGGTGCATTTTGTGGTTGGAGGCTGCGAACTTGACCCATAGGTGGCCGCGTCTGGGGTACGTGATGATATTGAAGTGGGGAAGACCGAAACCCATAGTCTCCCATTCCGACGTAGCAGCATCGACCGAGCCGCTGAGATCAATGTTGGCGTCTTCGTGAGTTACAATGCTGCCGAATTCCGTATCAGGAGACCAGGGTGTAGCGTGTTTCAAAATGTCCCTGAAGTCTACGTTGGTGTAGGGCATGCTGCGAGTGTATTGGTTCTGGACGTGGTTCAGCAGGTCCATGACGCTCCATCCTGCTTGCATTGATACTCGGAAGGGAGATATGGTAATACAGGGACCTGAGATGGCATCCGGGTTGGTTAACGGGATGTCTCGTCCGTTGATGAGGTGGCCAAATACAACGTCCTTTCTCCTCGTAGCCTTCGCAAGGACGACAGACCAGACTGCTTTGACTAAGGATGCCATGGTTATTCCGTCTGGGAACGTGGGCAATGATGTCTTTCTTATCGGCCCGAATTCGAATTCTGCTTCGGCACAGTTCGGTGGGAGCATGTTGAATTTCGACATTTCTGATCCGTCTAGATACTCCCTCCAGAATTTGTGCATCTCTTTAGAGTTTTGACTTTGCCTGTATTGCAAGAATTGAGCAAAAGAAGGACCATCGGATTCTAACTGCGTGCCGTTGTATGCTGATGTCAGGTCCTTGGAAATTAAGGGGAATGAGCCTCCATCGTATAGCGCGTGAGTCATGCGAACCACCAAGATGTGATCTGATTTTGATCGCGAGATCACTATTGGCTGGAAGTGGAGAGAGCCAAATGGTACGGGTGTAGCACCATCTTCGGTGCACCATTTTGTAGTGTATTCCCATAGATCCTCATCACATTCGAGTCGCTTCATATCGAATGACACCTTCCGCAAGACTACTTGAAGAATATCATCACGATAAGGAACAAACACGGTACGGAGGCTGGCATGCTTGCGAACAAGAGCACGACAGGCTTCTTCTAGGCGAGGCCAGTCGACCTGCGTACTGATCCGAAGGCGACTGTAGGTTATGTTCTTCTCTCTAATCATTGAACTCTGAATTGAGGTAGTAGGAAGAATGTCTTCGACATCATGGGCCTTATATAGCGGCGCGTCGCCTGAAAGATTCCTGTCGAAAAAAGTGGCAACACTGGTAATTCCTAGCAAACATCCGGGTCGGTATTCTTCTGTCTGACTGGCGGGCGCTGCAGCTGTCATAGCGCGAGCTTGCTCGGACAGGATCGGATACTTGAAGATCTGCGAGACAGGCAAGTGCACACCATTTTGCCGGGCAACGCCGGAAAGCCGTATAGCAGCGATAGAGTCTCCGAGGTTCAGAAAATTGTCATCCGCCCCGATAGCGTCTTGGGAGATTTTAAACGTCTGGGCCCAGAGTGACCGCAGGACCCTTTCTTGCTCGATTTTCGGCGCCCTCTTCGTAGGCCGGCTATGGGAGAACGCTTGAATCTCTTCTTGAGAGAGCTTGTTGGCTTGTTCTCTTAACAGCCGTCGATCTGCCTTATCGTTACTATTGCGAGGGATCTCAGACAATTGCACGAAAAAAGCCGGCACCATGTGGGCGGGGAGAATATTGGCAAGCTTGCGAGTTGCGGCCTCGGACTGAGCCAGGAACTCTTCAGTCGGCGCGTTAAAAATCTTGTCAGTGGCACGGGTAGGCGATTCGATACCATTTGCAACGAATGCTATCAACTTTGGAGCACCACCGTTGGGTCTTACTACTTCAGCAACGACATCGGTGACATTGTGCAATGCGTGACGCACGTTGTGTTCCACCTGTCCTAGTTCGATCCGCTGTCCTCGTAATTTGACCTGAGTGTCAGAGCGTCCGAGGAAGAGAATAGTACCGTCGGCATTATATTGGGCGAGATCTCCACTGAAAAATACCCTTGACTCGGCATGACCCTTTCTGAACGGACGAAGCCAGGCCGGACTGGTCACATATGCGGCGGCGGTCTTTTCCAGATCACCAACGTAGCCGCGCGTAACAACGGCTCCTTCTATTGCGAGCTCCCCAGGGGTACCTATAGGTGCAAGGCGAGAACGATCAGAGGGCATAGTAATCCATCCTACACTTCCGATGGCGTGGCCGAGAGTGCCCAGCTTCCAGCTTTCCGAGAGGCGGCCCGCTGCGCATATGGTTGCTTCCGCGGGGCCATATCCGGTGACCAAGTTAACTTTCGAAGCCCACGTACGGACGTTTTCGAGGCTGATTGCCTCTCCTCCAATAAAAATGGTGCGAATGGTCGGGATACTGTCAGGTTTTAAGAGTGCCAGGTATGAGGACGTGAAAAAGGCCCAATTTACGGCGTGTTTGTTGATGAAAGGGGCCACACCATTCATGCGGTCAAGTTCATTCGGTATGCAAACGCAGCCGCCATGTACCAGAACACCGTAAATTTCGAAAACGATAGCTTCGGAGGCGTAAGATGCGAAATGGAGACCACGAGTATTCTGGTCAAGATATGTTTCGGCGCTATATCCTTGAATGCTGCTGGTAACATTGGTGTGCTCTACGAGGATCCCCTTCGGATCCCCCGTGCTACCCGAAGTAAAGACAACGAAAGCGATATCATTTGGACTGACGCGAGGGGCAGCCAAGTCTTCGGCTCGCGGTTGCTGACCTTGAATGGGCACCGTAATGAGCGTGGTGCTCTCAAAAGCCATCGACTCGGTGTGGTTTCGGGAGCCTAGAACAAACTTGGCTTGTGTGTGGTCTATGATATCTTGAATCCTCCCTTTGGGGTGTGTCGGGTCAATATTGACGCAGGCAGCTCCGATTCGGTGAAGCGCTATCATAGCAACAACAACCCATTTTGACCTGTCGAACAATAATGGGACTAGAGATCCTGCCCGGATACCGAGGGACTGTAACTGCTGGGAAAGAATGGCCGAAGCAATATCCAGATCTTTGAATGTCATTTCTCCATCCCATGCGCATATAGCAGGAGCATTAGGTCTCTCGGTGGCATGCTGCAGAACCAACTCATGAAGACATGAATTGTAGGATGGCGGAAGTACCGAGTTCCACGTTGCTAGCTGCTGTCTGTCTTCGGGACTGAGAAGATCCAGGTCGCCCAATCGAATGGAATGTGATTTTGAATTTTGCTGGGATAGCTCGATCTGACGCAGTATGTGCTCAAACTGCCGAACAATTCTAGCTGCCTGCAATGGTTCGACGACGTCCTTGTCGTAGCTGACAGCAACAAGCATGTCGGTTTCGCCCTTTGCGGGCAGATGGCATATAATCAAGAATGCACAGTTGGAAGCGTCTCCGTAGACCTGTTTCGTTCCAGCATCGACAAGGAGCTGATTCCCATCAGTGCCTGCCGGGGGTTGGATGGCTAGATGACATTGAAAATCGCAAGCTCTTGCTGCTTCTGGACTTAGTTGGCGCATGTTCTGCATACCGAATTGCTGGAATGGCATCATTTCTATTGTTTTCTCTTGAATAGACGCTAAAGCATCCTGGACCGTATGGTTCTGATTCACCCGGGTACGCACTGGGAAGGTCGCAAAGGTTGGGCCTGTGATGTCTTCTATACCCTCCACGGGGGAGCTACCCCCGCTTACTGTTACCCCGTGTATAACGTCTTCGGAGTCAGTATAGCAGGATATCACTATGGCCCAAGCCAAACTGATTATGGTTGATGTGGTGTAATCGGAAGATTGGTGCTGGATTGTGGAGATGGTTTGTATGAGATTTGTGCTAGGGTCTGGACTATACCTGGGAGACGGTAGAGCTGGGAAAATAGGGGCAGTGAGTTCCTTAAACTCGGACTTCCAGAAGACATCGCCGCCTTCGGCAGTAAGTACATATTCGATAAAGCGATTGAATGGCGGCGGGCACACTGCTTCTCCGTTGTAAGCAGATTGAACTTGGCTCAACAAGCGTGGTAGTGAACCTCCATCGTAGAGTGCGTGATGAAGGGTGAGATGGAACTTGAAACCCTTCTGGACATGATTCTTGGGCTGAATTAATGCAAAGTCCACTAGCTGGGTTGCCAAGCCCATGCTTATTCCCTCGATATGTGTTTCGTAAGCCTGTTCATCGTCGAAAGTTCGCCAAGAAACAAGATCACGGACAACAACTTGGAGGAATCCTAGCGAGTCCGATTGGATGATGCGGGTTCGCAAAATGGCATTAGCAGCCACCGTAGCATTCCACGCGGCAACAAACCGACCCACTTCCACACCTTCAGCTAATTTATACTGAAATGTGGCGATGCATTGGCCTGGCCGTTTAGTAGTCAAGGCGATGAGTCCTTCTTGTAACGGTGTTGTAGGATAAACATCTTCGATGTGGCTGGCAGGTATACCACATCGGGCTGCTGCAAGTTCGGCGAGTGCTTCTTTACTGACCTTATCACTCATCAGAGCGAAGGGGACGATTGCAGACTGGGCAGATGCACTTGTTGGAATGGACGAAGTGGCCGATATTGCCAATTGTAGTTTTCGTTCCTTGTCGTCGGCCGGTTGGGTTTTCGTTGTTGCGCGTGCGCTATAGGAGAGAAAATCCTCTAGGGAAAGCTTAGCAGCGAGTTCTCGTAGTACATGGCGATTAATCTTATGATTTGCACTCAGGGGTATTCGCTGAAGTGGCAGATACAGTGTTGGCACCATGTAGGCTGGTAGCCGCTCGTTCAGGGCGTGCTGGGTGGCTTGTGCTTCGGAACGGAACTCAGAGGAAGGCTGAGCGAGTATTTCATCGGAGCTTGACGGCTCCTTCGCCGCCGTGTATATAAATGCGACCAAAAATGGCTCGCGGAATTGGTGTTCTGGTATCGCAAGTTCAACTGCGACGTCAATGGGACGAGGATAGTGCGCTCGTATGTGAAACTCGACCTCGCCTAATTCAAGTCGTTGCCCCCGAATTTTTACCTGGTTATCCTTCCTAGCGACAAAATGAAGTGTACCATCTGCGTTGTATTTGACCAGATCCCCCGTTTTGTAAGCTCGAGATGGCTTGTCATTAAATGCCTTTAACCAAGGGGGTTGGTCAATGAAGACGGCGGCCGTTTGTTCCGGTTCACTAATATAACCTCCAGCAACAGTAGGGCCTTCGAGGAGAAGTTCACCAATGGCACCGACTGGAAGCAATCGTTCGTGATTTTTCGGGTCTACCACCCATGATCTGCAGTTTATAGTCGTTCCTATGTTTCTTCCGTTCGTTTGCGCCGTGACTCGCTTGGTCGCAGTAGCGAAAACGGTGCACTCGGTCGGGCCGTAAGCAAGATATAAATCAACTTTGTCCCTCCACAGACTTAGCTCTTTTTCGGTTATTAACTCACCACCGAGTATCACTGTTTCTAGTGAAGGGAAGTCGTTCGGATCTAGGACTCTAGCCAGGGCAGGCGTGATGAAAATGAAATTGGCTTGCATGCGAGAGATAGCTTGGGCGAGAGATTGCTTCCGTTCTGTATCAGATGGTATACAAATGCAACCACCAGTCAGAAGAGTTGTCAGGTTCTCGGCGACGCTGGCGTCAAACGTATACGAGGCGAACTGCAGAACGCGAGAATTTCGAGTGATCTTCAAGGTTATGCTATGGTCTCTGGCACTTGTAATGAAGGCAGAGTGAGAAATTTGAACGCCCTTCGGCTTGCCAGTTGAGCCTGAGGTGAAAACCGCGAAAGCGATGTTATCTGGCGATGGGTTGGGTAATTCTGCAAATCCATCATCCATCCAACCCCGATGGTGATCACCGACAGTTATTGTATGCTGTGCAAATGTAGTGGCCATGGCAGTTTGCTCCTCAGATGCGATAACTACAGAAGCTTTTGTAGTTCGACACATATATTTCAAACGCTGTGAGGGCTGTGATGGATCCAGTAGAACGAATGCGGCACCGGATTTCATAATCGCAAGCATGACAACTGGGGTCCATTTAGACTTCTCGAAGCAGACCGCAATATACGTATCTGGATCTAATGCGTACTGCGCAAGATGTGATGCGAGCTTGGAGCTTAGCTCATCAACCTCAAGATATGTAAATCGGCCGTCCCAGGCGTCGACAGCAGGCGTGCCAGGCTGGGTCAAGCACTGTTGATGGATCAAGTCGTGAACAAGGCCTAACGAGGGTGGTGGCAGGATTCCACTCCAGTTATGCAACAATTGACGACTGCGCTCGCTAACCACTTCGATCGCGGGGACGAGAGCGCCGGGCTTGGTAGCTATCTCGTGGATTGTTTGGCAAAGAGTATCCGCGATCTCATTAGCTATGGTCTCGGGCATGAAAATTTCCGGATATACTAGTGCTATTGTTATACGCTGGGGCCCTGCTACAATATGAACTGCAATGTCATACTGGTGAACTGTTAGCCTGCCGTATTGGCTTCTTTCGGCACACTCATATCATAACTTACCTTTGATGGATCACCCCCTCCAATAAAGTCAACCAACAGCGACGATTGGTTTGTGTCAACGTCCTTCACCTTCTGCAGTGACATGACTGTGTTGAAAAGCGATTCGCCGCTTGGTACCCGTGCGGCGCGGAGTATATCAGTGAGGGGACAATTCTGGTATTTTAGGCTGTGAAAGAAGGAGTTTTGGTTCTGCTGCAGTGCGCCCATCAGAGTCGTGGGGTTAGATAGGTCTATCCTGCAGACGAGCGTATTGACGAAGGGTCCCATAGCCTTTTGAACATGTGGAACAGGAATATCGCGACCCTCTGACAAGTATCCGAAGCAAACAGAATCGGAGTTGATATAAGACTTCAACACAATGCTCCACGCCATCTGACACACACTAGAAAGCGTCAAATTGTTCTCTTCGCAGAACCGGTGGACCGTTGAAGGTTCCCTAACGTCGATCTCGATCGTTTTTACAGCATCCTCCGCGCTCCGTGTATTGTTTTCATTGGCAGCTGGGAAATGGCAGGGAGTGACTCCGTTGAGATAGCTTGTCCAGTATTCATTCTGCAGTGCTGCTAACTGCTCGTCAAGATGGGAGATATAGTCGTAATGCGCAGGAGGTGTAGACGAGGGGGGGTTATCCTGGTGTGCGGGCTCGGTCTGGAGATTTTGCTTGGATGTGCTGTGAAATAGTGCATCGCTTAACGGCATATTGATCTTCCCCGGAAGAATGTTGGAGGCAAGATCTTTCTGTAGGGCGGCTGAGAGCCTCGAGATGGTTTTATGGCGAAAGATATCGGCAACTTTCACACTGATCCCGGCTGCGCTGCATTGTGAGGCTACTTGCATAGCCGATATTGAGTCACCCCCTAGGCGAAAGAAATTGGTATGCAAACCAATAGATTCAGGATCTTTATTTAGGACACGCGCCCAGACCTGCTGGAGCAGGCTCTCATCGGCAGTAGTTGGCATTTCATTTGGCTTGGTGAAAAAGTCGTACTGCTCAAGCTGTTGGGGCGAAAGGAGGGCTGCCGCTGTACGAAGCATCTTCCGGTCCAACTTCTTATTTTCAGTTAGTGGCATATATCGAAGCGGGAGATAGACCACCGGGGTCATGTAGGCCGGAAGAGATTTGCTCATCTGGGATTCTGCATTCTGAGCCTGTATAGAAAATTCCAAACTGGGTTTCGTAAATAGGCCGTCGGTTGTGTCATCACTGGGTTCTTCCACTTGTGACTCGCTATCTTTCCGGCAGACAAAAGCCACGATCATTGGCTGGCGGCCGTCGGCTGGGTTGACAATCTCAACGATGGCGTCGCAGTCGTGAGAGAAAGACCTGCGGAGATGCCACTCGACTTCGCCCAGTTCGACTCTGTTCCCCCTTATTTTCACTTGTAGATCTTTTCTTCCAGCAAACTGCACTAACCCATTTTCAAGACACCGGACTAGATCGCCAGTCTTATACATTCGACCGGAACGATTTTCTCGGAACTCAGCTAGCCAATGAGGCGGCTCAATAAAAGCCTCTGCCGTTTTCACGGGGTCATTCAAGTAGCCCAGACCAACAACTGGTCCTTCGATTAACAATTCCCCGACAGCCCCAATGGGAACAAGCTGACCAGGATCATCGGGCCTCACAATCCATCCGCTACTGGCGAGAAATGGTCCCAAAATACGGCTGTCATTCATGTCCTTGGTGACCGGCTGCGCACAGTCGATGATAGTACACTCGGTTGGGCCATATCCCAAGATAAGATTGACCTTAGAGCGCCATGTATTGACCTCCTTCTGCGTAATGGCATCTCCGCCAAAAACAACGGTGCGGAGTGTCTTGAAATCACAAGGATCAAGCACCCTGGCAACAGCTGGAGTGAAGAAGACCCAATTTGCCTGGAAAGCAGCCACTGAGCCAACGATGTCTTGCCTTTGAGTATCCGACGGAATACAGATACAAGCTCCCATGGCCAATGATGTTAGATGCTCCAGAACGGCCAGGTCAAAGGCGTAAGATGCGAATTGGATGACTCGGGAATTCGCATCCATCAAGAAAGCATTTCCATGAGAGATCGAGCTAGTAGCAAGTGCACGATGCGAAATCGTAACCCCTTTCGGTTTTCCGGTAGACCCGGAGGTAAAAATGACGTAAGCAATGTCTGTAGTGCCTCTAGTATGGGAGTTGGGTGGTGAGCTAAGATTGTCCCGGTTGATAATTTGATCATCAACGAGCAAAAGCTGCGGCGCTAGCTGAGATGCGACGACGGATTTTAGCTTTGATGTGAGAATGACAGATGCCCGTGCTTCTTTGCAAATATCCTTTAGCCTCTCCACCGGATGAGACGTGTCTAATGGTAGGAATGCGCCGCCGGCCTTGAGCACCGCCAGTTGGGCGACGACAGTCCAACGCGACTTCTCGAAGCAAAGAAGGACGAGGCTGTTTGGCCCGATGCCACGGGTTTTGAGTTGTGCAGCCACTAGGTCAGACAACTTGTTGAGCTCCCCATATGTAAAGTTGCCGTCCCAGGCATTGACGGCTTGCGCAGAGGGTTGGGCCAAGCACCTCTTTTCAATGAGTTTATCAACAAGCTCATCGATAGGCGAGGCCTCTTGGCCGTTCAATTGGCCAATTAGCTGTTTGCTCAAGTCTCCCAATAGACTAACATTCTTCGTTGTCTGCTGAGGCGTTGAGATGATGCTGAGCAAGGCCTGCTGAAATGCGTCCGAAATATATCTAACCCGCTCGTCGGAAATGAATGCACAGGTGTATTCCCACGAAACATCAATTTCATTTTGCAGGATGCCGATATTCAGTAGCATGTCATACTAAAGACAATAAGTTATCATATCATTTTTGGGGAGTTGTTTATGGAAAGCCTCGTTACTTACCTCAGTGGAATTGGTCCCCTTGACATCCCCAAAGAGAAGGGCGGATGTTTCATGCGTGCCTCCAAGCTCTGTCTGAACAGACATGATTGTGTTGAAAAGAGTCGAAGTCGATAATTTAGCAGATCTCATTTTGTCCATGATGGAGATATGCTGGTGCATTAGGCTTTGAACATAGCTGTCCTGATTCTCCCTCAGCAAGTCTAGAATCGGTTTGTCTGCCCCCATGTCTACACGGCATATGTGCGTGTTGATAATTGGACCAACAGTGTCATCAAGATAGGCGATAGGAAGGCCTCTCTCAGATGTCATATACCCAAAACATACTGATTCCGAATTGACATACCGTCCTAAAACGAGTGCCCAGGCAATTTGGAAGATATTTGCAAGTGTTAGCCCATGGTGAGAGGAAAATTCACGTAGTGCCTGGCTGAATGGCAGGAAAAAGTTGAGAACCCTTCTAGCATCTCTGCTCTGATCAAGTACTTGGCATGGCGGCGATGGCGGAAGATTGCATGGTTCAACCGACCGGAGATAGCGCTCCCAGTAGGCCATGGCCTCGTCCACGGGGCGGGCATCAAGGTATTCCACATAGTCACGATATGCTCCCCGCGGTGCTACATCCAACTTGTCCTCGTATGCTAGGCTGAGATCGCGCATGAGTAGCTGATTAGAATAACCGTCAACGACTGCGTGGTTTATCTCCAGCAGACACTCAACGTCTCCGGCGGGTGATGCACAGATTGCTAGACGGTGAGGCGGACTCAAACGGGACATGTCGAATCGATGACTTTCTAGCTGTTGCACAGGGTTGCTGCTAGTAGGAAGAATAACCGACATGTCAGGAGGCGGCCATTTTAGCACTAGCTGGTCGTAGTGGCCGTTGTGGCCTGGATTCTCATAGAGCACGGTCCGAAGAAGGGGGTGTCTCTGCAAGACCTGCTGCCAGGCGTCTTGCAGTTTCGCTGGGAGCACGCGCGAACCATCAGATGACTTCACCGACCAGAAGAACCTGTCCATGTACTGTCCTGGGACTTTGGATTGAGAAAGCAGGAAACCGTCTTGGATTGGAGAGCATTTGTAAGCCTCCTCGATTTCCAGTGACCTGGCCGTTAGAGGAGTAATAATGGTTTTGCTGAAGGCTTCCATCTCGGATTGGGAATACTTTAATAGCGGGAAGTCAGACGTAGTGAAAGCCGGCTTCTGCTGGGGAAGTATGACAGCGGCGGACCCAAGATAACGTTTTGTCTGTTCAATCCAGTCCCGAATGGAAAATTGGCGGTGTCCCATATGGCGATTGTAGATAAAATTGAACGATAATTGAGAATCGCGAACCTCAGCCATCACATCGATCAAAGAAAACCGTGACATTTTCGGCGAAATTTGGCCTTCTCCTTCGTCTGCAAAAGTATACGGTTGCAGAACAGACGCTTTATCATCGGGAAAGCCCTGGTGATAGTTGAATAAGATCTCGATCGGTCCATCCGATTGCAATCGAGCAGCGCCCTCAGGGTGATGGTACCGAGATGTAAAGTAGGCCCATCCGTTGCTTTGCACTTGTCTACGTGCATCTTTGGTTTTTCGCAAGATGTCCATAAGACTATCCCCGGGTTGAACGGATACATCGGCCGGCCATAGAGTCGTGAACCAGCCAACGGTCCACGACGGATTGAGGTTAGGGTCCCACGGCTCTCGGCCGTGGCCTTCGCTGAATACTATGGGGACGGGCCGGTCGGCAAACACATGCGCGAAGGCCTGCAGAAGCACTGCGTGTAGTATCTCTACAGGCCGGGTCTTGAAGGCGTCGTTTGCATTCCCCAGCAGGGCTCGTGTTACTCCCTCGGTGAGCATAAATCCGTCTTGGATCACATCCCCCCAGTTGTTGCTGTGGGTATTATCAAAATGCCAATAGTCCTCCGGCACGTTTGGTGTATGGTTTGGCAGTACCCGGTCAGGGTGCAGATTTTTCGCCGCATGTTTAGCCTGTGATTGAGACCAAGTCTGGAAAGACAGAGATGGCGGTACCGGTTTTTGTTGGCCGTCAAGTAGGGTTTCGATGTCTGATAGGATGATATGCCATGATACGATGTCGACAATAAGATGGTGGGCAGTAAGTGAGAGGTAAGTCTGCTTCTCTTGGCCAACATAAATATAATGGCAGACGAAAAGCGGTCCATGTTGGATGTCCAAGCCTTTCTGGTCGGATTGGATCATAAGTGCTGCTTCATCCTGATTGTCAACTGTACTTTCTCGATAGAAGTAACTTCGGTCGGTGTCAGCAGTGATCAGTTGTCTCCATTGGTCTTCAGATGTTTTGGTAAACCGGGCGCGGAACATAGAATGGTTTGCGACAAGCCACCGAACGGCTCCTTGGATAGCCTCAGACGACACTAGTTTAGAAAGACGGAACGATAAGCTTTGGTTGAAATGATTGTAGTGTAAGCCAGCACTGTCAAAGAACATCTGCTGGATCGGTGATAGATCAAACAGCACGTTTAGCCGTTCCGCCGCTTGCGTAGGCGTTGAATGCATACTTTCTGTCCTTAGGCTCATCTTCGCGATAGTCTTCGCATCGAAGAGGGCCCTAACCGATGTTTTCAATCCGGTGGCGGCGCATTGAGAGACAACACGCATGGCCTGAATCGAGTCACCCCCGAGTCTCATCCAATTATCATCCACGCCAATAGAGCATGCCTCCATGTTCAATACCCGTCCCCAAATTTTCTGCAACGTCCTTTCGATGCTTGTTGAGGGCGCACGCTTTGGAACCTTAGTCTTTGCTAAGTACTCTTGGATTTGGTCAAGAGACAACAAGCCACACGCTTCTCGTAACTGCCGACGATCCAACTTCGAGCTTCTTGACAGTGGAAGCCGACGAAGAGGAAAGAATACCTCTGGGACCATATAGGAGGGAACGAGGTTAGAGATCTCCTGCTTAGTCTTCTGGGACATTTCGCGGAAGGAGCTTGTAGGTTCATAGAAGAGACTTTCGGCGTTGTCTGCGGATTGTTCGCCCACGAGGATGGCGGCGACTAAAAATGGTGCCCGCTTCCCATCGACGGGAGTTATGATCTCGGCGACTACCTCAGCAGCCACTGGAAAGCACTTCCTCACATGATGTTCGACCTCTCCAAGCTCGATGCGTTGCCCTCGAAGCTTGACCTGCGACCCTTTTCGGCCGACAAAACGAAGGCTACCATCCAGGTTATACTGAACAAGGTCGCCACTTTTGTACAGACGGCGTTCGGTGCCCTTTGGCCGGAAGCCCAGCATCCAATTGGGTGGCTCGATATAAGCGGCTGCTGTTTTCTCCGGCTCGTTAAGGTATCCTCTTGTGACTACTGGCCCTTCGATGATGAGTTCGCCAACAGCGCCAATTGCAGCTAGTTTGTTGTGGTTCGAACGGTCAACAATCCAGCCACGGCCTCCCCTTATGGGCCCAATGGTACCAACCTGCCATCCTGTAGGTGGCACCGCATGTGTTGAACAAATCGTACTTTCTGCGGGGCCATATCCGTTGATCAAACTTACCTTATCCGCCCATCGGTTGACGACGTCACGCGTGAGGGCTTCGCCGCCGGCAACAAGTGACTTTACGGTGGGAATATCTTCGGGCTCCATGAGGGCAAGGGTGGACGGGGTAAGTACAGCCAAATTGACTCGCTGATCACGAATAAAGGAAGCCAAGTTGTTCATTCGGTCATGTTCCGATGCAACACATAGACAACCTCCATAGGCCAACCTAAAAAGTCCAAGAGTTAGCAGACGGCCAGAGTTGAATAGGTTGAGGACCATGCAAAAGTAAATAGGTTCCTAGAGAGGCAAAACACGGTCTTAAGAACTACCGTATGAGTAAGAGACCTTGAAAATCCACATACGTATTAAAGATCTCGTAAATGCTGGCGTCGAATGCATATGATGAGAAGTGTAGACAGCGTGACTCTAGACCAAAATTCATCTTAACACCGGCGTAAGTAACGCTCGTGCTCAAATTAATGTGCTCCATGATTATACCCTTTGGAGTTCCCGTACTTCCCGAGGTGAAGAGGATAAACGCAGCTTGATTAGGTGCAACAATGGGCAATTCGACACTGAGTGATGGCAAACTCTGTATGAACGCTGAGGAAATGGAAACTGTCCTGTCGAGAAGGCCTTGTACTAGGTTCTCGTAGGCTTCAGATACAATCCCAAGTTCTGGAACGGCCCTACCAATTATATCGACAATTCGTCCGCGTGGGTGGCCGGGATCGACGATAACACACGTGCAACCCGAGCGAAGTACAGCCAGGAAGGCCACAATTGACCAGCATGATTTTTTCAGACAAGCTACAACCTTCGTCTCGGGTTGAAGACCAAGCGTAAGGAGGTACTGGGCTAACCGGGCAGACAAATTGTCCAGCTGGCGGTAAGTTAAAATGCCATCCCAGCTGCTGACTGCCTCTGCATCGGGCCTCTTGCAACAGTGCTGGAGGATTAGGTCATGCAAGGTTTCATGAGTTCCACTCGGAAGTTTGCCGTTCCAAATGGCCAATTGCGCCAGATCTTCCTTGCTAATGACTTCAATTTCCCGAATCGGGTGACTCTGTTTTTCGAAAATTTGACGCAGAACGCTATGGAATTGCTCAACCAATCTTTGCGCTTCCTCCCTTTGAAGGATGTTAGGGTCATAATTAACGGTGACTTGAAGATTTTTGGACCCTTCTTGCATATGACATAGCATAACAAATGCGTAGCTAGCAAAGCCTTCATAGCTTTCGAAACTTTCTTCTTCCGCTTTGGCCAAGCCTCCGAGGTCCATTACGGACGTGACGCTTGCCGGTTGCACCACTATATGCGTTTGGAAGTCACACGACTTAGCTGTGTCATTGTTGATTCGGCGAATGTTGTGTAATCCTGACTGCATGAAAGGTATCAATGCGATAGTTTGCTGCTGTAGTTCTATCAATAAGCCTTCCACTGTCTTATCCATGTCTACGGATACCCGTAGAGGGAACGTTGCGACAGTCGGGCCAGTTATCTCTGCGATTCCATCCATGGCAGCAGATCTACCATTGGATGTTAGCCCAAAGACCACGTCATCTGAGTCAGTGTAATGTGACAGCACAACCGCCCAGGCAAGTTGCATCATGACTGAGAGTGTGTGTTCTCCTTTGTAGGTTGGTAAATCGGCGACAACATGACTAAGAGATTGACTTGGATTCGGGCTATAATCGACGTGAGGCAAGGACGGGAATTGTGTAGCATTAAGGTCACTCATCTGGGCCTTCCAGAAATCTTCAGTCCCATCAACCTGCATAACATGATGAATGAAACGGTTAAACGGATGAGGCGAAATCTCTTGTCCTCGATATGCACTAAGAGCTTGTTGCCATAACATGGGAAGTGACCATCCATCGTATAGACAGTGGTGAATGGTCAAAAGGAATTGATAGGAGCCAGTTCCATCGACCATCGGTGCCAATGAGAGATTTAGCAGTGGGGATCCCAGGGTCATTTGTTGAGCGTTGGAATGGATTTCTTGTTCCTCAACAGTGCCATATGCAACTTCCCACGGGTGCAAATCTTTCAGAACGACCTGGAAGACACCGTCGTCGCTGGACTGGATAAGCCTCGTGCGGAGGATGGAGTTCGCACTTAGAACTTGATTCCAGGCATTTTGAAAACGGGCCAAGTCCGTCTCTTGAGGGATATTGTATCTGAACCTGGCAATGTACATACCAGGGTTCTTGACAGAAAGGGACATCATGCCTTCTTGAAGAGGGGTGCAAGGATAGATATCTTCAATCTTGTCTCGACGCACCCCACATTGATCCACGGCATCCTTTACAATTTGGCCTCGGTCCGTGCCTTTACGGAGGAGTGACAGTGGCTGGATCCGATGACTGACACCATTGGTGTACTTTTGGACCATTTTTGCAAGCGAAGATATAGTCGGATTGTTGAAGATGTCGGTGGCGCTGAACACCAATCCCCTATCTTTCGCCAAAGCTACCAAATGCATGGCGACTATAGAATCACCACCCAATTTCACAAAATGCTCGACTGTGCTTATATCGTCGGCGGGGACCCTCAGAGCGCAAGAAAATAACTCGAGCAGGACGCGCTCTTCGTCAGAAGTAGGCTCGACTCTTCTTATTCCTGCTGGCTTGGTATATTCGTCTAACTGTAGTTCTGCTGCCATTGTACGGAGTAATTTACGATCAAGCTTCCCGGACTTTGAATATGGAAGTTGCTCGACCGGTATGAACACGGTGGGAATCATGTAGCTTGGGAGTAGAAGCTCCAGTTGCCTAGTTGCCTCGGTGGCTAGAGTCTGGAAACGCTCATCAGACATTTTGAACATTTGCGGCTTGGGCAAGATGAATGCTGTAAGGACTGATCCTCCCGCTCCTTTCTTTCTCGCGATAACCTCGGCGACAACTTCTTGAGCTTGTAGAAAGCACTGGCGCAAGTGGTATTCAACTTCACCTAATTCGATTCGCTGTCCGCGAAGTTTAATCTGAGTCTCCGATCGGCTCACATAACGCAGAGACCCATCCTCCATGTACTTGACGAGATCCCCCGTGCGATACAGGCGACAGGTCCCCCCTGGTCGGAATTTTGACAGCCATTTAGGGTACTTGTCGCACGAAATGAAGGATTCGGCACTTCGTTCAGGGTCATTGAGATAACCTTGTCCCACTATTGGGGATTCAACAAGCAGCTCGCCTACAGTCCCGATCGGCGCTAAACGCTGCTCATTCTGCGCATCCACTACCCAGCATACCGCACTGGTAGGAAAGCCAATGTTATTAGGATCCCTAAAATCACAGACATTGCGATGGAGTGTGGTGAGGATAGCACACTCGGCAGGGCCATAAACGTTCAAGAGATGGGCGTGGGGCAACCAAAGCGAAACGACTTCGCTGGCTATTGGCTCGCCTGTCAATGCCAGCTTCGTCAAAGCCGGCACTTTTAGCGGATCAATGATGCGAGCTACCGATGGTGTTATGCAGGCCCAATTTGCGTTAAGATCGTTGATTGCCTTGACCAAATGCCCACCTTGTATGTCTTCATTTTTTGGGACGCAAATGCACCCGCCAGCGACCAAAGTCAGCAGGTTGTCGGCAATACTAATATCAAACGCATAAGCGGCGAACTGAAAAACTCTCGATTCTGGTTCCAGGTACAACCCCACGCGGTTCGCTAGAGCACTCGTGCACCACGAAATGTGAGAGTGTTTTGCGCCTTTCGGTGTTCCGGTCGAGCCAGAGGTGAATACAGCATATATCGAGTTCTCCGGGGATACTGCCAGATTCGGCACTGATGTCAGCGCTTTGGGTGCTTCCCAAGGGTTCCAATCACGACTAATGATGATTGAACGCGCTGCGATTTTAGAAGCTAGCTCAGCGTTCAGCTCTGAAGATATGACGAATGGCGCTTTGGAATCACGAGATATGCTCTGTAGTCGTTGGACCGGATGGGAAGGATCCAAAAGAACAAAAGCACCTCCAGCCTTAATGACGCCCAGCATTGCTATTGTAACCCAGCGAGTCTTCTCGAAGCAGAGGGGTACAAATACCTCGGGACCGACACCCTGGCCCATCAAGTAGGCAGCCAGGCTTGACGACAGTTTATCTATCTCGCCGTAGGTGAAGTCCCCATCCCACGCACAAACTGCGGGTGCCTGTGGACGCAGCTCGCATTGCTTTCGAATAAGGTCATGAGCGCAGGTGCGGACCGGGTCTGGCGCGGTTTTATTCCATTCGGTCAACTCAACCCAATCTTCCGGGCTGGTTGTATCCAGCTCGCGGATAGCTTGAGCACCCTGAGAAGGGTCAAGTTGTTGAAATATGTGTCGCATCTGATGCAGCATACGGCCGAATTGAGTTTCGTCGACAATTTTGGGGTCGAATGTTGCATCAAGTTCGACTGAACCTGGCAACTGTCGACATATCAAAGTGATGGCATATGTGCTAAAGGCATTGAACGCCGAGAGGTCTCTAAAGACTTGGAATGATGGCGGAGGATCAACACTATGAGGCTGGATGACGAGAAGACTCTGAATCGCTGCGCAAGCCGACGCAGCTTCTGGACACAAGCGGCTAATATACTGAAGACCAGCCTGCTCGAACGGCATCATGGCTATAGAGTCATTCTGAACTTTCAGTAGGGCGTCCGATACGGACATAGCCGGTTGCAGGTAGAGGCGGTATGGGACTGTCGCAATCGTCGGACCAGTCATGTCCTCAATTCCGAGCACCGAAGCCCCGCGTCCAGCAACAGTGACACCAAATATGGTATCTTCACTGTCTGTGTAAAGAGAAATGAGGATAGCCCAGGCTAGTCTCAGTCTGTTGGAAACGCTGTATTCGTTCTTTCCTGGGCTATCGACTTGAATCGTGAGGGTCTTCTTGGCCGTAGGATCGGGCGTATAGGTTACGGAAGGCAATGGGGGAAACGCAGCAGCTTGCAAGTCGTCAAAATAACGTCCCCAAAACGTCTCGTAGTCCGGTTTTGAGATATAGTCAATGAAGTGGTTAAATGGCCGTGGCGGTAGAGAAATGGCCCCATCATACACAGCCTGCGCTTGATCCAAGAGTAACGGCATAGCCCAGCCGTCGCTGAGTGCATGGTGAATGGCAAAGTTGAACACATGTTGATCATCACGGGCATTAAGACGGCGGAGACAAAAGTAAGCCAGCGGCCGGCCCATTTGCCAGTCATCCCACGTCATTTCTCTCCCGGATGCGGACTTCGGACTGGTTTCCGACTCCCAAGGTAGCGTTCCCCGAACAACAACTTGGTACATAATACCAGCGGCGGATTGCATGAAACGTGTTCGAAGGATTGGATTGGCGTCTACGACAGTGTCCCAAGCGTGTCGGAATCGGTGGATATCCACGCCAGTAGGAAGCTCGTATTCGAAAGCAGCAATATATGCCCCAGGCCTCCTTGCGGTAAGAGACATAAGCCCTTCCTGCAACGGTGTACACGGATACAAGTCCTCGATATCACGCCCATCTCGAACCTGGCAGATTTGCATGGCTCGATGAATAAGCGTGTCGCGATCCTCGCTCCTGGGAATCAAAGCAAATGGCAGAAGCGAGGTTGCCGCCTCTGTAGACGCTGGCTTCAGGGATGCTGCCATCTTGGAAAGACTTCCATGGCGGAACACATCACCCACAGTAAGCACGAGTCCCTGCCGTCGAGCAGCACCCGCAAGCTTCATAACGTGAATGGAAGTACCACCGAGCTCCATGAAATTGTCGTCTAGCCCGATATTACCAGCAGGTACCAGCAGAACACTTGCCCATAACTGTTGAACCGCCTTCTCCATGGGAGTAGATGGCTCCCTTTTGGCCGTCAGAGTCGGGGTTGCGCCATATAACCGGAGCTGGTCCTGGGTGAGTGTTGCGGCAAGGGAACGCAGGGCTCGCCTGTCACTCTTGCCACTCGGCATCAGAGGCATATACTTCAATGGCAAGAAAACGCTTGGAATCATCCATTGGGGGATGGTTCCTTGTAACCGTTGTTGAACCACCTGCGCTCGCGCACGGAAGTCCCCATTCGGATCCAAGAGCCAGGGGCTGCCAGGGATTACATGTTGTAAAACTGATTGAGTCTCTGGGAGAACAAAGGCGACCAGGGCCTCAAGCCCATCAAGCTTTACAACGTCGACAACGAGATGGCGAGCGTCAGGCAGAAGAGGTCTCAAGCTGTGCTCCACCTCAGCCACCTCAAGTCTCTGGCCGTGTAGTTTTTTCTGGTCATCCTTGCGCCCGATGTAGCGGAGAGAGCCGTCAGCAGGATTGTAGGCACAAAGATCACCCGTTTTGTACAGCTTAGATCTGGCCACATCCGATGTTGCTTCGGATTCAAGCCGGCGGTACCAAACAGGTGCGTCAATGAACGCTTTAGCGCTTCGGGCCGCATCGCCGATGTACTCCCGGCCGACCGCCGGCCCCGACAGCACGAGCTCACCAACAGCTCCAACGGCCGCCAGCCGGTCGTGGTCGTCCGGGTCAGTCAGCCAGCAGGCGACACCAACTCCAAAACCCAGGTTTGCATGGTCGATGTCTCCAACACGGCACGGCCGAGCCAGGTTGATCACTGCCGCCTCACTCACTCCGTACGCAACGAAGAGATTGGTGTGCGCAGCCCATTTGCGCACGTCCTCTTCGGCGATTGCCTCGCCTCCCAGAACCAGGTTCTGGAGCATAGCGAAGTCGGCGACATCAAGGATTCGTGCAACAGACGGGGTCAGGAGAGCCCAGTTGGGCTGCAGCCGATGCGCTTCGCCGACCAGATCGCTCGTGCGCCCCAACTCCGAGGGGATGCAAACGCAGGCGCCCACAATCAATGCTGTCAACATTTCTGTGAGGCATGCATCGAACGCATATGAGGCAAACTGCAGCACACGGGACGTATGGCCCATGTTGGTCGCTGCCGCGTGCGCCACGGCACTACTGCAAAAAGCCCTGTGCTCGATTGCTACGCCCTTAGGACGGCCAGACGAGCCTGAGGTGAAAACAGCATACGCGACATTGCCGGGGTTGACACCTACCGCCGCTGGAGGCGGCTGGGGCGAGGTATGAACACCAGTGATGAAAACTTCAGGAGCCAGCCGGCTCGCAATTTTCGCGTTCTGTTTCGACGCGACTACCTTTGTCGCGCTGACAGTTCGACACATCTCTTCCAGCCGAGCAATCGGATGAGATGGATCGAGGAGGACAAAGGCGCCACCGGCCTTCAAGACGGCAAGCATTGCCACCGGTACCCAGGATGACTTCTCAGAGAAGATGGGCACGTACACCTCGGGGCCCACTCCATGTTGGACCAGGTCTACTGCGAGAGACGTCGAGAGGGTATCAAGCTCCGCATACGTGAATTGACCGTCCCAGGCACAAATCGCCAGTGCTTCAGGCTGAGCATGGGCGCGATCTTGAAACATTTGATGAACGCAATTGTCGTAGGTCTTGGGGGGTGGAGAGGCCCATGGCTTCAGATGCAACATGCCGGCGTTGTCGTTATCGTCGAAGCCGTCGCCATCGACCTTTTTCTTCAGTCGCGAAGGGAAACTAAGGCCGTGATCAACCTCCATATTCTGTTCAAAAAATGGCGGACGCTATTGTCGGTGATAGAAATGATGTATTCAATTAGAATGGGTGACTGGTAAGATGAAATAGGTCTATGATTTTGTAGCAAGTAGTTCAAAGTCAGTACCTCAAATGGTAAACGCATGAAGCGTGGTACATTAAAGTCCCTGATGTTCTATGTCGGCCTTATACCAATCTCTTCAATATCTCACCCGAAGATGAAACTCGTTGGCGCTTGTCGAGTTATAATACTTCATCCGTACAACCTCGTGGCGAAGGCGCGAAATCGGTCTACTCGTGTGAGGAGCTTGGCACGAACGGAACCGTAGAACAGACAGTTATGGGTACATTCAAAGCCCAAGATACACAGCATATGCGAAGTAGTTGTGGACGAGCTGAGTGCAATCGACATCTAACAGATGATTTCAACAAAACCCAGAAATGACAAATATAATCCAGCCGGTCGGAGTTACCGACAGGAACCCTTTACGCATCGTGCATGTAAGTCTTGCTGGCGGCCTAGCCAACTGCCGATATAGACGTATGCAACTTGATGGAGTCTGTTACACAGCGTAAGGCGTCACTTTGGTCGCCTATATCTTCATGTGAAAAAAATGTGGCTTCATTTGGGATTGACTGACGTGAGAAAGGGTAGATAGATTCCTTAGGTCCTTACTAATAACGTGCCCCAGCAACAGGCTTTGACATGTCACATCTGTAGCCCGACACGCCAGTAATTACAGTGGTTAGCGGCCAAGGAGAAAGCAGCCCCTAGTGCACTTTTAAGGTGCTCGCAGCAAGCGTTTGTACGCTAATTTCAGCCTCATAGGTTGTTGGACACTGATAGGGCAGAGAACCAGGACTGCGATAATAGTCTTCCCCTTTTTCGGTTTCTATATCGGATGAGAAGACTTAGTGCCCGTCTTGGTTATATGACTAGTCTGCATGTAGATAATGACAGATGTACAGAATCAAGAAGAATAGATGAGCTCATGTAAATTGGTAATAGTTTCTTCTTTATCTACCTAGACTATATTTTATATTAGACCTGGTGGACGCACAATACGACAAACTTCCTAGAGTAGGTATATCCATCAATATCCTATATTTACTGAATACCACGCTCTACCGCACGTCGACAAACACTCCATTACACCCTTCATCACACACCCACTAGACTTTCATCATGTCTCCCATTAAATTAGGACCTGAGGGACAGCCCCAAATCCTCGACATACGTCAAGGTCACAGCAGCTTTGATCTGGGGGAAGAGATCGTGAACGGCATGAGGTGTCAACCTCGCTCACTGCCATCGCTCCTCCTCTGGGATGATCGAGGGTTAAAGCACTTCGATCGGTTGTCACAGAAACCTGCCTATTATCCGTTCCATGGCGAGATAGAAATCTTACGCAAATACGGATCGAGCATAGGCTCAAGCATACCGGTGAATGGGATACTTCTCGAGTTAGGTTGCGGGTGAGTTGCAGAATTCCACCCTCTATGCTCAGGGCCCGAGTCTTTGCCTTGAGCCATAAAATCTTTTTCCTGTTCGTTTATTTATTTATTTATTTGATTATTCGAGAACTCTTACTAAACTTGCACAGCTCTATCCGCAAAACCAAGCTGCTCCTATCCGGTCTCCGCAAACAGAACAAGCCTATTCATTATTTCGCCTTGGATGTCTCCCGCGAGAGTCTTGAATCCAGCCTAGGGCAGATGAGAAGAGAATTTGAGGGCTGCCACTTTATCACGATCACTGGGCTTCTTGGCACGTATGACGACTGTATAACGTGGCTGAGGGGACTCGAGATGGCGCAGCAATATAGATCGGTGACAATCATGTTCCTAGGCAACAGCTTCGGGAATATGGAAAGCCACGAGGAAGCCAGCTTCTTTTTGGAGCGTTTCAGACTAGCCTGTCGACGTGCCAATCTAGTGTGCCGCTTTATCGTGTCGACCGATATCTGTCAGAACGACGCCAAGGTACTAGACGCATACAACATCAAGGGGCCAGAATTGCAAAGCTTTCTGCTTCACGCGCTAGAATCGGCGAATCTGGCTTTGGATTACAGGGCTTTCAATCCCGCCGACTGGACAACTTCTACCTGTCTGGACAACCGCGAGCGCACCCTTCACTGTTACGTGACAGCCAAGAGTAATCTGCTAGTCCCTCTGCCAGTTTCACGCAACGAAATTGAGACAGTCGCCATTTGCAAGGGAGAGCGAGTTCACGTCATAGGAAGCGGGAAATGGAGCAAGGAGGCCATGGGTAGCATCTCCGAGCAAGCTGGGTTTCAAATCCAGCATTACTGGAAGGATGACGCCGGCGATTACTGTAAGCACTCTATTGGACCCTTCTCTCGGTTAGGGACGAGATGGCTAATTGACTCTCGACTTAGGTATGTTTCTACTCACACAGGAAGCTGGGCGGTAAAGATTGGTTGACTGGCGGAATTCGGACAAGGGAACCCCTGACACGGCGTTATCATTTGTTGAATTAGACTAGAGTACCTTTTCCCATAAGCACTGGTTCCTGAATAACTGGAGTTTGGTATTCTACAATTCGGAGGAGACTAGCCACAGGGGTAGAGCGATAGATATGGGTCATCACATGAACTACAGGGTATCTTCCAATAGAATAAGCCATCTAGGTATTTTCCTTTCAAGTGCCGGCAAGACTATGCGAAGGTCACGTTACAGTCAAATGTAGACATCTGAATTCCACGCCGCAACGACGTTCAAACAACTCCTTCCATCCTAATTCAATTCGTTCGCGTAGTGCCTCATCTTGGCCATAGTTTAGGTACACTAATCGCGGTCGGTTCCGCGTGCCCATATGCCGGTGTCTTCTGGAACGGATTAATTATCGCCATGCAGCTGTTGGTTCCGCTGCAGATAAAGCGCATTACTGTACCTGCATGAATGAAGAGCCTCTCGATCACGGTCTAGAATAGCAATCGGCGCCCCGCACTATAGATACTTACCTGACTGTCGTCTGTTCTTCAGGTCGGATCCCAAAACTGGCCCAATAGGGGTCTTGTCGCGTATTCTTGGCGCATTGGCATCTTGGTCGCCACATAGAGCGGGTCCCCGCTTCATCTGCAACGGGCCGCGTAAAACTGCAGGGGTCGGTAGCTGCGTGGCAGATCTCTACCAGATCTACCCGGTGGGAAAACTAGTCCCTCTCCACTTATTTAAGCCATCAACTCACCTAACCGGTTAGCGACTTTCATACCCCACAATACTTAGTATATCATATCAGGCACGTCGTGTTAGAATGTTCTGTTCTCATCCGCCACCTCATTACCTTCTGCTTGTGCGAGGAGAACTCTGCCCCACGGGACCTGGCATACGACCCTCCCTGCAGTCCTTGCAGGGCCAGTGGCTGGCGCAACTCATGCAATGTCCTAATTAGACACGGCAAAAAGTAACCGGTCAGGCTGCCTCGGCCAGCAGAACCGGCATCGGAGACCACGAGCCAAGGTCGAGGGGACTGCGGAAGCCTAGTGCGCCGGCAATGGTGACGTTTGTCCCTGCTGACCTGCCGCATGCTCGAGAGGCGCCTGCGAAAAGAAGGGCGTTGAGTGATTAGTAATTACGTCTAGACTCTAGAGGACCAGCTATAATGCCACAAACCCTCACCGCCCATGTCGATAGTATTCGTTGACAAGGAAGGACTCTCGCAAATACTGACCATATCCCGTTGAGCAAGCCACTATCTACCTGCCAGCTCACCTGTTTGCCCCGCTACGCGGCGTCCCCGAAAACCGCCGGTAGGGGCTCGTCAATTCTGTTCTCCAGCACCTCCTGGTTACAGACTGGCTTGAAGCCGAGATGGACGGCCTCGGCGCCTGAGATCCCCTGGTGCATCCAAAGCGGTGACCACCAACACCACCATGCCGGCTATTGGACAAATATCTAAGAGCAAAGTGACAGAGTTTGCGCGGGGTTTGGGATTTAGCGTATGTCTAGGTGCCATGCTTTCGTGCCTAGAGGAAACGACGAACACCGGTTTATCATTATCTTGAGACAGGCCGTCCTCATCAACTCAACTCACGCTGAGGCCTGGAAAGACATACTGGGTTTAAGTGTCGGCTATATTAGCTTCACATACTGAGGTCGTCCTACTTACTCTACAGCAGTGACCAAGCTAAATATAACGCTTATATACGTACTATTTTGACATATTACAGATCATATAGATCATGAGACACTCGACAATACAAGCTCACAGGAAGGGAAATGGTGCTAAACCTGCTTATCAGACCTCGCCCTCTTCTCCACTCATCCTCTAGTCCCAAGTACAGAGGGCTAGCTCCGTCAACTTCACGCCACCGCCGCAATCTGCCGTGTTGCCAAACGTTGACGCATTTCGCATCGCTCCACTTGTTGCACTTCTGCAGAGGACCTACTGCGGTGCCATAGTCACCGTCCTCCAGTCACGCCCGCCGATGGAACGGACGAAGGAGCACGGACCCTGGGATGGATTGCCCGGCTAACATCCATACCGGCCGAAGCCCCGGGGTGAATTTGTCGCCGGTAGTTGTAGGCATGGGTGTGCGTGGGTTGCTGGTGCTGGAGGCATGAGCCCTATAAGCCCCAGTCGTTAATAAGTTGTTTTATAGCAGGGCTACCCCCCTGTTAGCGCGCGTAGCACGCCCCTATAAAGGGGCGTATTTGCCACGAACATTTCCTGAAATAATTTATCCCTTTTCACCTCACTTTCCACGGTTGTGACAGTCGGCGAGGGAAGGGATGATTGCACTGAGGTTTTTTTTTCTCCCCCTTCTAGTCTGGGCGAGCTTTAGACCTAGGTTGTTCGTAGGTACGACTTCCCGGGCATGACGCCTAACCACCTAGGCCTTAGGCAGCTCATGCTCCCCTAATACAAGTTGTCCCTAATACAAGTTGTTCAAACCACTTCAAGGATTTCTGTATATCTACGAGGACGCTGTCTCTGCGGTTAAGCATGGGGATTATCAAAAAGAAAGGCCTACAAGAGCGTAAGAACCATCAAATCAATTCCGCACCATCAGCTACAGTGCTTCGAGTCAAACCTATGATGGTCAGCAGCGTACACATCCTAACATATGTACTCGCAGACGTGGTTTTAGTAGACTGCAAGGGGGGTGATAATGCCCAGTCGGAAGCAGCGTATTACCCCAACACGCCAATTGCCAGCCCTGAGACTATTGCGATAGTCACCTCTCCTGATGAGGGACTCAGGCGATGGGAAGAGAGTACGACAACGGCTATATTTACGGATGCGGGATCGGACCACCAAACGGGTTTCACGGTCACCCTCGGCCCAAGACCGAATGACGGAGAAATCGCTGGCAATGCGAGTAATACTTGGAACTCCCCCTTCTTGTGTTACGCTCAAGCCCGATCTTATACACACATCAGTCAAGGAATTGTTCAAGTGCATATGATTGCAGCCGCGTCGGTAAGCCACCGGCTTCTATCACGCATTGTGAAAATCATTCCGGGATCTTGTCTTTAGTATATAACGACCTTTACGAAGCTAACTTGCCCGTCATGCTTCAAGATCGTCTACAAAGTTCCGCTTCGAGCTTATCAACATCATCCAGATCGATAACGGCGACCAAAACAGCAGCCGACTCAGCAATAACAGCTCCATCAACTCAGCTTCTATTACCCAGTGCCACGGACACGGCGTTGCCATCACCAACCAATCCCTCCCACGGGCAAGAACGGGTCGCTATCGGCATAGGTGTCGGCATGACAATAGGCACCATAATCCTAGCCGTGACGGCCCTATCACTTTTACGCAAGTACTGGAACCAGCGCAGACCAAGCAATGACTCATCAGACGCTACATCCGATATCAAACCCAAGGTCCCTCAACTCGACGGAAGGGACATATACGAGGTGGGAAGTAAAGCAATGCCGGTGGAGCTGCCGGGATGCAGAGTACATATTTATGAGTTAGAGGCAAAGCCACGGGCAGTCAAGGCGGTTAAGCCTCTGAAAGATCGAGCGGGTGTTTAAGAAGAAAGTTGGAGTTGGGAATAAATCCATCTCCGGTTAATGTGGGTGGTTCATATGCCCTCACAGCAGAGGGCCTGTTCAACATTGCAGTTTTAGGTGTGCATTGTGATACTGAACCCTTGGCATTAGCTCTGCAGCGCAGTGACGAAACAACTGCCGGATTCTGCTTGATGCTGGTGTAGACCCTAAATTATGTCCGCCGCCAAACCTCAAATAGACACATAATTATTAAAGACACATTTAGGTACCCAAGAGCTAAAATAATCTACAATTGCTACTACTACGGCTCTCATACCCCTAAAATGTAAACCGAATGTTCATCCACGCCGATAAGGCTTTGAAGATAGTCCCTCCCACCTACACCTACACGGTCTAATTAGCAAGTAAAGCCCATGTTACCTTCACGATCACCATTCTCGTAACCGTGCTCATCGCCTTCGCCAAGGTTGCACTGGTGCTCGCCCTCTTCATCCTTGTTGCCAGTGCACAGCCAGGTTGCAGCCCCATACGAGAAGGACACCGGGTTCTCATCGGCGGCGCCAGCCTGCAGAGTGAACGCGTACGGGAGCTTGGAGTAGACGGCAAGTCCGCCCGCGTCGTCTACTTCCTGCTTCTGCGCCGATCCGATTTGGTCGCCCGCACCGTCGAAGATCTGAATTGTGAAGGCGTACTTGTCGCCATTGCCGTATTCGTTGCGTTGGTATTGGACCACGTGGGCTGTGCCTGTGGGTTGGGCACGGGGTTAGTATCTCGTGATCCGTATGGGGGTATCCATGAGTTGAACGTAGGATATATGACGGGGACACTTACACCACCCTGGCGTATAGCCATCCTTGTTAGAGTCCGGGTTTACCAGACTAATGCCAAATGCGCTGTCGGCAGCTCGTTGCAGCTGAGGGAGGCCACATCCATAGCCAAGGATTTCGAAGTCATTGGCTCGAGTACATAGATTACCTGATCCGCTGCCTGATTCACTCTACAATCCAAGAATGAGTAGATGCAACGATTGAATATGAGACATGACAATAGTATCGTACCTGTTTGGCGAGAACATCTTCCACGTTCAACGGCTCCCAGTTGTTCAATGCTGCGAACTGAAACACGGGGTGATGCAGGCTTTCAATAGTTAGTATATCAAGTTGTAACCTTGGTGATTGTATCAGCAAGGGGGCATTATAAGAACCAACCCATCTTCATCGCTGTTAACGCCTCCAGCCTGAGTAAATGTGACAGAAAAGTCACCGAGCAGGTCGTGATGAAAGAACTGCTGTCCATTGAGATAGCAGACATTCCAAGGTCCCAAATCCTGGCCGAACCCATCATTCTGCTCGCAATTGACAAACGTTTGGCACTATCGCCGTTGAAGTCAGCATCCGCTCCACGGGGCACCCCCAGAGTTAGGAACAAGGAATAATAGAGGAGATTTGGCTATCACATACGTTTCCACCTTTGCTAGTCTGCACCACTAGGTTGCACTTATCTGGAGTGGAAGGATCGTATGCGTTTGCGGTTGCCAGAAAATCTTTGACGGCATCAAACAGCTTCCACACGTTAAGACCGGCGATCTCGCGCTGAGCCACGGTACGAATTGGAATGTCGTGGCCGATAATTGCTGCATCTGTACCTGCTATAAGAGAGTACGCATTGAGTGCGTGGAAGAGAGCGCGAGTATACATGACTGTGAGTGGGATGGTATTCGAGAATATAGCTCTGATAAGGGAGGTAACGGCTTTGTGTTGAAGTGAGGTGCGAGGCGTGTTTAAGATGACTGATCTGGTGGTGTGACATTTTGAGATTTTTTTGAGACAGGAACTCTGTGTCTTTTATATCTAGGCTCTGGAGTGGTCGTGGGTATGTTGAACCATGATCTTCATATGATACTCTAAAATTCAACGATATATTGACGCTCTGGGGGCTGAGAGTGTGATTTAGCTCCCCATGTTGATATAGGTATGCTGAAGACTCGGGGCCGAACACCGCGCTAAAGGAAGCTGTTGCATTCACCGAAATAGCCTGGCTACTCCTATCACCCTTCTTGGCTATTCACGCTACTCTCCCTACACCAGGTTCTAGTATTGCTTCGCAAGTTAGGGCATATAGAAACGAGTACTCGGTAGTGTGATAGAGTACCTAGCCATCAGTACAACATACTATGCAGTCGACTGTACCGCACCTCTGCCAAAGGGGAAATTGGACTAAGCAAAAGACTCTAGGTGGTGTTATTATTAACTTCAAGGATCTGCCAAGACAACGACCACTAAGCGCCACGTTGCTTACAGCCACACTTAAGGGGAACGGAAGAAATTAAGGATAATTGGCGTCGCCTAGCAGTGCCCTGGTGCGGGGGAAAATAAGCTTCCATATCTGGATATAGTGAATCACCACTGCCGACTATGAGTTCCACTGTTACATGTTGCATCTTCGGGGCCGAACGCCTGCTCCGCCTGGATGCTTATAGGGTGACCCGGCTCGTGGATGAGTTGAAATCCTTCATGCATTGAAGGGTTAGGTAGAGATTCTATGTCTTCGTCCAGACAAGCTGCTATTTTGGGCGTTCGAGCAAGTCACCAAGTGGCAGGAGACTGGGAGCCACAATTACCTTGCGAAGAATACCGAGAATAGTCACTTGGCAAGGAGAAAGTCGTGATAGGATCTGAAACCACCCAACACGCGTTGACCCAAGCAGCTGTGGCACATGTTTTTCGAAAAGCTACGAAGGCTAACTTCGGATAGCCAACAGGTACTAGGGCATATGATGCAAGCTGTGTTGACGTCTTGGTCTAGTGTAGGCACTGAAAGATCTAAGTCTAGAGCTAGCCAAGTGCGAAGCTCTTCTAAGAGTGTTCTTGGCTAACGGCCACTCACGAGAACTCGCCACGGCCGCCCCTGTGTCTATAAGATATAAAGCATCTAATCAAGGAACCCTTTCGAGACGTTGGTTGGCATTCATCTAAGTGGTTTAGAATATAGGATATCACGCTCGACCTCGCCTGAAGTTCTGAGTAACTCGAATCAATGGAGTAGGTCCCGATAGCTGAGACCGCCTTCACTTCGATGCTGTTTAATTTGGCTGCCGAATTGACTGCTACTGTCGGGAAATGACGAAGTATATAGCTTCTAATGCCCTCAATACTCAGCCTTTTAGTCTTCTTTGACATTTAATCCTGGAGACGGATCTTCTTCCACCGCCGGGATCTACCTTGAGTATCATCTGCATGTTTCCCTTTATCGCTAAACAGGGACAGAATACCGTCATGCCCTCTCACAACCGCCAAATCGATCGGTGTCCGAAGCTGCGCATCCTCTTGCCGGGGATCCAAGCTCATGTCTTCTATGAGCTTCTTAAACGTGCGTTCTATATCCCGGGTTTGAGTGCTATCCCATTTGCACTCAACCTTCCTAGCCGCGACAGCGTGAAGCAGTCCTAAACCTTGATCGTCCGTCGTCCTCCAGTCGGCATTGGAGTCCTTGAAAATCTTCCAGATTTCGTCGTCGTCGTGTCCGAGAACGTGGTTTTTCACATCCCATCCTGTTGACATATAAACCTGCAATGGCGTCTCGCCACGATGGTTTCGAGTATTGATTTCAAGCCCCATTGCGAGTAAAGATTTGAAAACTCGCACCGCTTCAATAGCTGCAGTTTTCTCACCAATCATGCGACGAGCGTAGTGATGGAGCGCTATATTTCCATCAGGGTCTGGGTCGGCAGGATCCGCGCCTTTCTCTATCAAGTGTTGCACTACGGCGGTCTGGTCTGACTGCAATGCCAGATGGAGAGGCTTCTGTCCGGTCTTGTCGGCTACATGGATCAGAGAGGGCTGGGCGGCAAGGAGTGCGGCCAGAAGGTCCATATGCGTGGAACCGAACGGCTCATCCTTGAAGGTGCAAAGCCAGTGAAGAGCGCTTCTACCAGTATCATCGAAGATATCAACGGCCGCCCCGCATTTGAGCAGGGTGAGGGCAGCTTCAGTGTGCGGAACGCTCTGCATACTCTCTTTTCTCCATATCCATCGGCATTCTATGCGGTAAGGTATGCAAGCCGAGATCAAAGCTGTTCGCTCATTCTTGCCTCTTTTCTGGAGATCAAGGCTATCCGATTCAAGGAGAGAGCTGGTCACACCATGTTCCTCGATACAGGCTTGGAGGACGTGACGCCCATCATCGTATAGTCTGAATCGGTCGGCCCCGTGTCTCAATAGAGCTTCAATGACTTCCTTTCGACGCGCATCCCAGTCAACTGCATATTGAACATTCTCGGCGCAAGCGGCACTATGCAGCGGATATCTGTTCTGGAACAGCGCGTTTGGGTCCGCTCCCATCTTGAGCAAGTATACCACCATAGCTTGATCCATTCTTCCCGTTATCGCATTGTGCAGGGCACCTGGGCTTTGCAACACATCCGCGCCGTACTCTAGGAGCAACTGGGTAATCCGAACATCGTCTGAAATTTCCAAGCATGATTGGCCAGAGCCATCGGCTTTCACTTCTCGTTCATTGGGACTTGACCCGTGATCAAGAAGTATGCGAACCGTTGCTTCTTTCCAAAATCCGGACGGAGACTTCGAGCTGATGGCATGTAGTAGAGCTGTCTGCCCTGATGCATCTAGGGCTGATGCATTTACACCACGAGACAAAACATACTTAAGCGCTTCAATTTGCCAGAAGTGACCTCCAGAGGCGAGAATGTGTATGGGAGACTTCCTTGCCGTCGTGTAGGTGCGTCCACGCACCCTGAATATTCCATCCACTTCTAACCCAATTGCCTCGATGAGCACCTTGATCACGTGAAGGTTAGGTACTTTGCAGTCGCAAGCTTCAGCAAGCAGGCCACGCAAGTCACTTTTTTCCTCTGTTTCAGCTCGACTTTCGAATTGAGAAGCATCGCTCTTAAAGGACCGTTCAAGTAGATCTGAATAGCCTCCCGCAACCAGTATGTGGAGACCGGTCCGATCAAAGCTACCAGGAACCTTCATATCACCGCCAAGCCTGGCGAATTCTTCGATAATCTCGTAGTCGCCTTCGCTCAGTTTTTCCTCGATTGTTTCTATCAGCTTTCGGGAATCGGTGATCGAGAGGAGAGCCCGCGCCGCGTTTCGCACATCCTCATTATTTGGCAACTGGATTTCTGTGCCGGGAGGGATTACCACACCGCGGCGCGATAGTTCCCTTGCCAGGACTTTGGAGTCGTAAACCAACGCAAGATCCATTGCTGTGACCGATAGTCCGTCTTTATCCACGGCTCGGGCTTCCAAGTCTGCTCCAGCTTCTACCAAAAGTCCCAAGATACTAGCTGTCCTATCTCGTATATGAGATGACGACCAGGACAGATCTGTTGGTCTCCATTCGCCATCAACGCCAGGCAGATCTCTTTTCTTCACAGGACTAGCTTCCTTCCACAATTTCTTTTCCAGGGGCAACTCTGCGAGAGCATGGATTGATGTTCGGTTATTTCCGTCACGGCGAGATGGGTCGGCGCCGTGCGAGAGCAAATACCTAACACTTTCTAAACAGCCAGAGCGGCAAGCGTAATGAAGAGAAGAGCGCCTGGACCCACTGCTATGTGCCTGGTTCACAAATTCATTGAGAAGGCCGCGTTCTGCATAGTAAGAGAGTAGAACACCGACGATATTAGGTTTACGCGCAATGCACGCGATGTGTAAAGGGGATAGATCCTCTGTTGTTAAAGATGCCGGATCTGCTCCAAGTTGAAGTAGTTTACCGGTCGTGAACTCAGATGCGTATGCGGCTGCATGATGGAGAGGTGTGACGCCGTAGACATCCGAAATATTCGGACCAGATAAGCCAAACATTGGCTCCTCCAATATTCTATCAATCCAATTCCCTCGGTCTAGACCAGTTTTACCGTATGAACTCACAAAATGTAAAATAGTTTGACCACTTATCATCGCCTTCGTTGGTGAAACACCAAGCTCAGCAAGCGCGTGAATTAAACGCATCCCATCGCGAGGTTGGCTAATACAAGCTTCCGCCGCCACGTGAATAAGGGTGCGTCCTTCGTCGTCCTGCAAGGTGGGATCTGCTCCGGACGTGACAAGGTAGCGAATCCAATCTATGCCGAGTTGGTTTCTAACAGCGAGATAAAGAAGCGTGCAACCATCTGCCTTTCTCGATCCGGGATTCGCTCCTAAACGGATAAACTGTTGTATGGTATCTAGGCTTGCGCCACGAGAGCGTGCAATCTTCCATAGAATTGTTTCGCCAAGGCAGTCTGAAGCGTTAATATCCATGCCTTTTTGGATCATGGCCTGCAATATTTTTTCATCATCACGATTCCGTTTTTCGTAATCATTGCGCTCTGGAAGTTTGTACTCAAGGAGAGGCACGAGGCCCTTATTGTTTCTCCTATTGAAATCATCACTAGAGCTAATCAAACTAAGCAGAAAGGGAATGTCATTTTCTTTGAACTTGTTCAGGCTCATGAAAATCATGTGTAGGACAGTATCGCCCATATTAGAGGACAAGCCAATATCAGCGCCGTTCCGGATCAGCCTTTCGAATGCCGGGACGTCCGGCTTGGTATCGCGTCGTCCTTGGGGACTGATCATTGCCAAAAGAGGTGAATAGCCGTTGAAATCAGTGGCGTTAATATCGGCGCCTCCGTTGATCAGGACGTCGATGAGGTCTGGCAACTCGGGATTGGCAAAGTGAATACAGTTTCGGCCAAGTTTGGATCTCGCATTTGGATCAGCGCCCGCTTCAAGTAGTAGTCGAGCCATGATTTCCGGTGTGTTATCGCCCAGCCAGTAATTACGTGCATCCACGACATCTCGCTTTCGCACTGCGTAATGCAAGGGCGTAAGATCAAAGTCTTTACTCCACCCAGTCGCCTCATCTGCTCTTGCGTCAATCTGCGCTCCGTAGGACATAAGAGTTTCGAGACATTGTCTAGCCCTTTCAATCATCTCATCGCAAAACAATGAATCGATATCATCATACCCAGCGAGAGCGTGGATCGCTGTTGGGCCCTTGGAGAAATCAAAAGTCCGGGCCATTTTGCCACCCCCAGCATCATACCGTCGTTCTATTCCGCACCTTCTATTTGGATCTGCACCGTACCTTAACAGCAGCTGCATTGCTTCCAAATCATGGCGCGCTGCAGCTTTGAACAGTTTAGTCTCCCCTCGGCAAAAGCTGTCGACGTTGGCGTTTCCGGTTTTTAAGACCATCTCGAGATGCTCCGCATGATGAGCCCAGTGAAGGCACCGGTCAATTTCGAGCGAGGGTATAAGGGGAAGGAATAGACTGATAACAGTGTTATGACAGCCTGTGAAGGCATACTGAAGAGCAGTTTTCCCCTTGTCTGGTTCAAGTTGCTGGTAGTTAGGTGTGTTCTTCGTTTTCTGAATCAGCGGACTGATGCCAGCGTCAATCAGCAGCCTGGCAACATCTGCGTGGCCGTTGGACGCCGCATAGTGCATTGGTGTCAACCCAATTCTATCGTCTGCATTCGGTGAGGCGCCTTGTTCCAAGAGAAACCTTACAATTTGGGCATGTCCCTTTTCGGCAGCATACGAGATCGGGCCTCGACCACTTCCATCAGGGGCATCAATGAACATAGGGTATTTCGCCGACAAGTGCTCGACAATTGCTGGCCAATTCTCGAAGCTAGCCAGATGAACAACATTGAGCGTGCTGCATAGGTACGACTTCCAATTACTATATACCCATAAACCGAACGCCGGTTTTCCTGGGACAAGAAATGTATCGAGAGCGCTCACCACATCCGGATGGCCGTCGCCGGCTTTGCTAATATGGTGCGATAAGTTGGTTATCGCATATCGTAACAGATGATGGACCAACGCTAGATCTTGTATCGCTTGTTGACGCCTTTGTAACTCCTTGCGCAACCAGTTCGGATCGTCATAAGACGAACATTCGTCTGTGGGCTTGCTGACGGAGCGTATTGGGGAAATGTTCATAACACCATCTTGACCGCCGACAGCCTCTTGCGATTCATTACTTGGATTGTCGCGTGTGGTGTCAAGCAATGGACAGCTGTCCAAGTATTGTAGAGAAAACACGGCCAGCATGGCGTGCGCCGTAACATCATCAATAACTGGGAATGAACCGGGGCGCGAGGCACGAGTTTCATCATGGAGGAATTCCGTGAATGAGTGGTGAATGACGCTTACATTCTCATCTTCGAGGATTTCCAATAATGTGCCACAACTGGCTCGTACCAATGCTTTCCCGTCACTCAAATCTTCAAATTTTCTCATGCGTGCAACCAGAGAGCCTAACTCGATCAGCCTAAGAGGTCTTTTGGCTTGCGTCACACACATGAGAATACGAGCTTGCTGTTCTGCGGAAACTCCGCTCCGCCTCGAGTGCTCTTTGAGCATCTCCTCGTACACGTCTTTCAGATTGTACGGTAAACGGTCCAGGCTGTCAGGAAAGGTCTCCTCTGTGATACGACCAGACTTTAAACCTTCTATCAGAGCGTCAACCATCAATCGGGCGTGAAGGAACAGGCCTTGGGCGCGCTCGCAGATGGCTTGTCTGACTATGATTTCCTTCTCGGGGGTTATCACAGGATCCAATGCACACATGGAAATGGTCACATACCTTGCAACATCGGGATGTGTTAAGGTCGGGTCCAACTTCACATGTGGCACGCGCAAAACTCGCAGGGTCTCCTCGATCCTAGGGATGGGTCGGCTGGTGACAAGTAACTTAGTCGTGGAATTTCGTCGATTTCCTAGTTTAACTAGATGATCAATAATGGCGAAATCGCGTTCATCCATCTCATCCAAAGCATCAACAACGAGATAAACTTTCTCCATGCGGTCTATCGAGTCGACAAGGGCACCCCAGAGACGGTTATGCTCGTTACCTTCGACGCCGTACGATTCGCCAAGCACCCTCAGATTTGATACGAGAGGCTGGCTGTGAGGCAGTAATTGCGACGCGAAATCGCGAATAAGGTATCTTGCACTATGGTTGTTCTCAACGATTTGTCGGAAGAAGAAGAAGAGAACTGGCACATCTGGCTCAGCTTCTTGAAGTTGGCGAACGGTGCTAGCGGCCAAAACAGATTTGCCACTCCCAGCCACACCTCTGATGGCCAGACAGTTTGTTTTACCAGGAGTCGTCCACGTTTTGAAAGAAGGCGATTCGTGGAGCCATGAACACGTTCCTGGCACGTGCGAGTGCAAATGTTTCATGAACTCGCTACTTGGTGAGAGGTAGTCAGTGGGTTGCAACCACTGTCGAACCGCCAATTGTTGTTCTTGCAGTGAAGGAGCAGAATTGGGCACCTGCGTGGGTACGGCATCTCGCACAACTTGAGACTCTGGCTCGACGTCAGGTTTGAGGCCATCATGTTGTTGCATCGCATCTATGTCGTGTGCGATCGTCTCGTTCCTAAAGAGCTACCGAATCAAATTGACTGAGATGAGGTGCGACTGGCTGAATGTCTGAGTAAGAAGGAAGTTATATTGACACGAGACTACCACGCATTATATACCTAGTGTAGTCTACACACGTGTGTACCGTATCTTCACATATAGTAGCTCCAGGGGGTGGTTTGTGAGTTTGTACGGAGTAATGAGGATGACTCCTCTCTACCTAAGTAGGTACAGGTAGGTAGGCTGGAGTCTAAATATGGTTGGTCCGCTTATAGAGGCACCTTACTGTATATATCCCGCCCTTTTGGCATATGATCCCATATAGTGAAATGGTAGGTATATAAGCGTTATATTCAGCTTAACTACTTTATAAGTAAAGTAGGAAAACCTTTATATATATATAAACAGGATATTTGTGCCCTTTATATAGCCCTTGTTTTATATAGTATATAAAATAATTTTTTAACTTAGTATATTTTTTATACTTTTGCTTAAAAAAATATTATATATTTAAATTAATTATAATAATTTTAATTAATAAGCGGAGTTTTTATCGCTTTTATAGTTTTTAATATTATTAAGTTATAAGTGTAATATTTTTATTTTTATAATATTATTAAATATTTATTTTTATAATCCTAATATTTTTAATTATTATTAATTATTAAAATATTATAATAATTATTTTTAAGTTTAATAAGCTATAATATAAAATAATTATAGCTTTTATAGGTTTTTTTTTAATATTTAATTATATTTTTAGTTAGCTATATTTAATTAAATATTATATATTTTTATTATTATAAAGCTAAACGTTTATTTATGTTTTTTTTTTAACAGTTAATAAAAAAATAATTTTTATTTTATTAATTATAGCTTTTATAAACTGTTTAAATATTTTTTTTTAAAATTTTTATTTATATTTTATTTAATTTAAAATTAATTTTTAAACTTAGTTTTTAAATATTTCTTTTAAACTTAAAATATTTTTAAACTTTTTAAATAAATTTTTAAAAAACGGTTTAATTAAGCTATTTATTATTATATTTTTTATACGGATTTATTTTAAATATATTATTTTTGTTTAATTTAATTATATATAAAATATATTTAAATATTAATATATTAGTTTTTATTATATTATATTAAGTTTTTTGCTAATATAATTAATTTTTAGTTATTATTATAAATTATTATAATATTTAACTTTTTTAATATTTTTATTTTTTTACTGCTTGTTTTATAATTTATACTTAGTTTGCTATATAAGCAGAACAACTATATAACCTTTTTAATAACGTTAGTAATTTTTTATTATTTTATTTTATATATTAATAATATTATTATTTATTATAGTTTAAATAATTAATTAATTATATTATTATTAAAGGTAAAAATATATCTTAAAATTAACTTTTATATATTTAAATTTTTATTTTAATTAACGTTAGTTTATTTTATTAATAGTTATAATAAGCTATTAAAAATTAAATAAAACAATTTCGTTTTTAAAAAATATTATAATATTTATTTAACTATTATTTTATAAATTAAAGTTAAATTAAAATAATATTTATTAAAATATAAAATAAAAAACGTTATATTTAACCGTATATTTATTATTAAATATATTAATAATTTAACTATTAATTAATATTTATATTTATTTTTTATAAAATAAATAAACTTATTTTTAATTTTTTATAGTTTTATTATAATTATAAAAATATTAATTAGCTTATATATTTTTAAACTATATTATATAAATATTTTATTAATATATTTTTATTAATTTAAATAAATAGTTTTATTTTTTTAATCGCGTTATATATATATATTTAAATAATATTAATAAAGCTTTAAATTAGTTATTTAAAAACGCTAGCTTAAAGCTGTTTTAATATTTTTAATTTTAATAAAAATTTTTTTTATTATAAATAAGTTATTAATATAAATTATAATAAATATTTTTATTTTTAAATTTATAAAAATATTATAATTTATAAAAAATAGCTTAAAGCTTAATGTTGTTAAAAACTTAAATAATATTTTAAACCAAACTTTAAATACTTGTTTTAAACTATATAATATTTTTTTTAGCTTATATATATAATTAATACTATTTATATATTTATAAAATTATTTAATATATATATTTTGTTTTATTTTTTTATAAAAAAATATTATTTTTACGTTTATTTATTTAATTTTAAAATCTTAAGCTATAATAAATATAAATAAAACTTTATAGCTTATTAGCTTTATTATTAACGTAAACATTTTAAAAGAATTCACTTTTTTAATTTATTTAAAACTTTTAATTATTTATTTATTTTTAAAACAAATAACTTTATTATTTAGCTTTCGCTTTAGCTTATATATATTTTTTTTTTATAGTACGTATAAGCTTATAACCTAGCTTACTAGTTTTTAAATATTATTATTTATAAGTAATTAATACTTTATTTTTATAGCTTTTTTTTATTTTTTTTAATTATAGTTTTTTAAAGCTTTTTTTATTATTAATAGTTCGGTATTTTTTTTTCGGGCTTTTAATACAGCTGCTAGTATTAATATAATATAAAATATTTATATTTTTAAATTTAAAAAAAGCTAATAAGTTTTAAATATATAATATAGTTTAAAATAACTAAGTATTATTTTATTAATATTTAAATTAAATAAGTTTTTTATTAATAATAAAATATTATTAAATAAAACTAAAAAAGTATTTATTATAATATTTTAGCTAAAAATAATTATATGTTTTTTTTTATTAATAAAAAAATAGGTTTTTTTATTTTTAACGTTTTTTTAAAACTATTAGTTTATATGTTTATAAAAACTATTTTTAAAAAATTTAACTTTATAGCTAGTTTTTTATTAAAGTAAACGTTTTATTTTACTGTTAAATTAAATTATTATTATATTTTATTAAAATATTAAATATTAATTTTAAGTTTAGCTTTTTTTGCTTTATATTTAAAAATAAATATTAAAGCTTAATGTTTAATTATTTAATATATTTAATAATTAGTTATTAACCGTATATTAGTTTAAAAAAATAATATTTAATATAATATATAAGCTTTTATTTTAAAAATAATTAACTACTACTATAACTTTTAACTAATAATTTAATAAAATAATATTTTTAATTATTATAAAAAAAGCTTATTTTATATTATAATATTAAAGCTTTTAATTATTTTATTGTTTTAATATTATTTAATAAGTGCGAATTTAATATTAATTTTTTTAAGCTGTTTATTATTTTATATTTTTAAAAATAAATTCTCCGGTTTTATTTATATAAATTAAACAATACTTTTTACTTTAACGCTCGGCTTTTTATAAATTATTAATATTAATAAGCTACATTTTATAAAATATAAGGTTTATATAATTTAAAAAATTATACAGCAAAAAAAGTAGTAAAAAGTTTAATATTTATTAATTAAACAGCTATAAAAGTTTAAAGAAATAAAAACAATTAATAAAGCTAATTACTAAGCTATATATAAATAAATTAAGTAATTATAAGTTTTAAACCTTTTAAAAGCTTTTAAAAGCTTTTAAAGCCGCGCTTAAAATACTTAGCTATTTATATAAATATTATTTTAATATTAGCTATTTTTACTTTTTATATAAATAGCCGTATATATTTATTTAACATTAGCTAACTTTATTGCAGCAGCAAATATTAAGCTATAAAAAAGGTTTTCGTACAAAGGCTACACTTAGTAAAGCAGAAGGGCTAAATATAAGTTGAAAGGGGTTTATAAAGCTTTCGTACAAGGGCTACACCTAGCAAAACAAAAAACAGGCTAAACTAAATATAAGTTAAAAAGGTTTTTCGTACAGGTTATACCTAGCAAGGTTAATAAAGCTAGGCTAAGTATAAGTTAAAAGGGTTTTTTATACGGGCTATACTTAATAAGGTAAACAAGGTTAAGTGTAGGTTAAAAAAGGTTAAAGGTTTTTATATATAAAAGAATTTATATACGAAAAAAAAAAAGCTTTAGCTAAAGGTTAAAAGTTTAATTAGCTAAAAAAAGTTAAAAATAAAACAATATTATTTATTTTTATATAAAGGATTAATTTATACGAAAAAATTAATAAAGCTTTATATAATTAATTAAATTATAAGCTATATTTTAAAAAAAAATATTTAAAACATTATAGCTTTTATATAATTAAATAAGTAAACTATATAAAAAAAAAAAATTTAAAAATCTTTATATAAAATTAAAATAATATTATATAGTTTTTTTTATATAACTATTAAACTTTTTTATTATTAATTATTTTTATAATTTTTAGCTTTAAAAGTTTAGTTTTATATAAAAAGTTTAATAAATATTTAATTATTAATAGCTAAATTAAAAGGTTTATTGTTTTTATATATAAAATAAAAGCTATTATATAAAAAGAAAATATAAAATATATATTATTAATTAAATAGTTATATGAAAAAATATATTAAAATATAATTAAATAATTAAATTTTTTTTTTTAATATTATTAAAAAAACTAAAATATAATATAAAATATTTAATTTATATAAAAAAGTATATTAAAATATAATTAAAATTAAAATTTTATTATTTATTTTATTAATTTATTATTATTAATTAATAATTAATTAATATTAATAAATTATATTTTATAAAATATAAAATTTATATAACTTAAAAAATTATATAATAAAAAAAGTAGTAAAAAATTTAATATTTATTAATTAAATAGTTATAAAAGTTTAAAAAAATAAAAACAATTAATAAAACTAATTGCTAAGCTATATATAAGTAAATTAAATAACCGTAGGTTTTAAACTTTTTAAAAGCTTTTAAAAGCTTTTAAAGCCGCGTTAAAAGTACTTAGCTATTTATATAAATATTATTTTAATAATTAATAAACTTTTTAATATAAAACTAAACTTTTTTTTAATTTATTATAGTTTTAAATACGTTAAATTTATTATAAAAGTTAATTATAATAAGTTAATATTTTTTCTTTTTTTTTAAATATAATATAAGCTATAAATATTTATAAAAATAATTTTTTTAATATATTTTTTTTAAAAAAGCTTTTTTTTATAAAGGTATTTTATTATTTTTTTTTATAACATAAGTTTTATATATATAATAAAGCTTAACGTTATTTATTCTTTTAATTATTCTTTTAATTATTTTTTTAAGTTTAAATAAAAATATTTTGTTAAAATAACTTATTTTTTTATATTAAAGCTTTATTTTTAAGCTTATTATATAAACTATTAGTATTAAAAATACTGTTTAATTAATAAAAAATATAAACAAATTATTAAAATAAAAAACTATTATAACTATATTTAAAAGTTTTAAAAAAATAATAATATATTATTTTATAACAAATAATATTATTATTTTTTTATTAAATAACTATATAATTAAAATTAAGTTAACTTTTAACTTTAAAGCGTATAATATATTTTTAAAAATAATTTCAATAAAACTATTTATTATAATATATTATTTAATAAATTCTTTTATTTTTTTTATAAAGATTTTAACTTTTTTATTTTTTTAATTATAACTTTTTTTAAATTAAACTTTTTATAATTAAATAACTTATTTTTATTTTATATTATATATTATTTATAGCTTAAGTTTAAAACTTATACTTTTTATAATAAATAGTTTATAATAATATAATAATAATATTAATTAATTAAATATAATTTATTTAAAAAATAATTATATTATAATAAGTTAATATTTATTTAAAATATATATTAAATAGTAGTATAATTATAAATTAAATGAAGTTTTTAAATTTTATTAAAAAATTTTATTTTTTTTATATTTTATTTTAAAAAATTTAAATATTTAATTTTTATATTTTATTTATATTTTAGTTAAACATTAATATATTAAATATATTTTAATTAAAGTTATAGCTAGTAGCTTTAATAATAAATCGTTAGCTTATATATATAAATATAATATATATAGCTAAGTTATAGCTAATATTATAACTTATTTATATATATATTTATTTATAAATTATTTAAATAGCTTATTATTAAAAATTAAAGCCTTTAAGGCTATTTTTTTTTCTTTAGCTTATAATTAATATATAAATTTAAAATTTATTATATAAAACTATAAATATATTTTTATAATAAATATAAGCTTTTTTAAACATTATTAATAATTAACTTATTATATTTTTTTTTATCGGACAACTTTTACTAATAAAATAAAATACTTAAAGTTAATTTATTTATATATTTTTATATAAAATAATTAATTATAATTTTTAAAAGTTTATAAACGTTTTTATAAAAGTTTATATAATAATTATTTTTTATAACTATTTTTATTTTTTATTTTAAAACTTTTATAGCTTTTTATTTATATTTAATTTTTTAATTAGTTTAAAAAAATTCTTTTAAAGTATTTTATAGTATACTTTTTATATAAATTATATATATTTTAAACTTATAAATAACGTAATTTATAAGCAAGTTATATATATAAATAAGTTATGTATTTTTTATTATTTTATTAGGTTTAATTATTAATAATTTCATAACTAAAATAGTTATTATTAAAAATTAATTAAATTTTAATTTATTATTTATTTTTATTTTTTTATTATAAATTTTTATATTATAGCTAGTTTTATTATATTATTTATAATATTATTAATATAGTATACTTGTTTTATTACTATTATAATTTTTTAACGTTTATAATTATATTAAATTTTATATATTTTTTTAAATAATTAAATTAGTTATATTTTTTATAATAAAACTATTTTTATTTTATAAACGTTTTTTTTTTACTTTTTTAATATTTATTTAATATTTTATTTATTTTATAAAACTTTTAATTTTTATTATTTATAAAGGTTAATTAATATATTAATATTTAATTTAATTTTATAAGCTAATTAATAATATTTAAAATTAACTTTAAAAAGTTTTTTTAATAATTAAAAATTTAATTTTTAATAAAAATTAACTATATAATTATTTTTTTAATAGTTTTTAATATTTAAATAACTTAAAATTTAAATAAATTAATAATATTAAAAATTAATATTAATAATTATAACTATATATTTAGCTTTAAAATTATAAATTACGGATTATAAAATATTAATTTTAATTTTTAAAATTTTTTTAAAATATTTAATTTTATAAAAATAATAAAATAAACTTTTTTAAATATAATAAAAAACTTAAGCTTAATAATATAATTAATATATAATTTAATAAATTTATTAATTTAATAACTATATACTTATTTTAAT